>CAAKHC010005337.1:19711-44668 GCA_901007825.1 Macroramphosus scolopax | reverse complement strand
TTTCAGTGAATCAAGACATTCGGCAGATTATGTGAACGATGTTTGGAAATTGAAACAGGTGGTACGATGCAGTTGAGGATTACACGGAGAGCTAATGTTTTTCCAGTCTAAAAATGACACACACACACACACACACACACACACACGTGAATACTCACAGCTCTGGTCCTGTCTCAGCATGCATGCGGACTTTGGCGTTCATCCAAAACACACACGTGACAGGTTTTTATGTGTGCAAGTGTTTTGAATGGCAACCGTGTAAAGTGGATTTGCATTTTATTGCGAGTGTGTGTTTGTTCGTGTTATTCGGTGCAATGAAAGACAAAGAGGTGTTTCTGATGGTGTTCACACACGTCCGCCTGCAGCAGAGACTCATTCTGTCTGATAGTTTTATGTGTTTACATGTTTCTGCTTTTGGAAGAAGAATCAAGCACAGTTGGAACACGTCTGGGCTGTTCTGCTGTGTGTGTGTGTGTGTGTGTGTGTGTGTGTGTGTGTGTGTGTGTGTGTGTGTGTGTGTGTGTGTGTGTGTGTGTGTGTGTGTGTGTGTGTGTGTGGGGGTGTTTGTGTGTGTGTGTGTGTGTGTGTGTGTGTGTGTGTGTGTGTGTGTGTGTGTGTGTGTGTGTGTGTGTGTGTGTGTGTGTGTGTGTGTGTGTGTGTGTGTGTGTGTGTGTGTGACCCTATCAGGTTTGGATGTTTATTAATCTAATCCTCTGACCATCTTTATTAGGCATATAGTCCTTGTTTTATTTGATCAACTGACAAGGAAAACACAGTTTCACAATAAAATGAACAGCAGAGTGAAGGTGGGACTTTCTCTGGAGACAATAAAAACATCTGTATATTACTTTTTCTCTGTTAAAAACTTTCTCTCTCTTCTGACTTCACTGCTTTAAGGCTGAGCATGAACCAATAAATACAAATAAGAGTAGAAGCTGGACAGGCCTTCATGCAGACGTAACAACTACAAATAAAAGGCACATCAACTGTTCCAGAGGAATCAAACAGGATCTGAAAGGCCTCAAACTCTAATATCTGACAGTCCACCACAGATTTGGTGCACCTGTTGCTGATAGACCCTTTTTTTTCCACAAGGGACATGAAATCAAGGAAAGCACAAACAATGTCTCCACCTAGTGGCGGATTAGCTGTACTGCACACGCCTGCAGCAGACAGACTGACATCACAAGACAAACACACAAGCTTTCTGGTGTCACACAGTGTCCCGACACAGACCATCACTCTGTCTGGGTGATGATAGCAAGCCGAAGCAATGTTTCTACTTCCTGTCCAACTGGCTCACCTGGGCCACGCCCCCTTTCTGCTGATAACACTTCTGTTGAACTGTTGCCTGCCTGTCTGCAGCCGTCATTCTGTTGGCAGCTAGGTGTGTCCTGGCTGTCAACAGAGTAGGATTATTATATTTAAGCCCTTTGGCACAAAGGATTCACTTTACCCGTCCAAGTCGAATATTAATACACGTTTGTCTTTACATGTAGCCTCTTTTTTTCTGCGACATTTAAACAAGGAGAGTCTGTTTTTCTAATCCCGACTTGTCAGTTGAGATGTGACAGCTTTATGGCACACGACAATTAAACTGTTGCATCTGAACAATGACATTTAGACAATTTCTGCGTTAAGACAGGAACATGACAGCTGACGTATTTGTGTAATTAGTTGTGTAACGTCTCTCCTGTCTTATCTCCACCAGAGCCAGGCAGCAGTGAATTCTGTGACTTTGAATTACGTGTTTTTCTTGCACAATAAGCAGGCATCGTCCTTCTATTTGCTGGTAGAAATACAGAGATTGTACAAGTTGCTACGCATGTGACAGAAAGTGACTCCGTGTAACAGTCGTCCTCGTTTATTATTTTCTTCATAATACGATAGAAACATTTTGCTGCGAGGTCTAAATGAGAAGACTGAAGACTGTTGCTACGATCTAAAGTCATTCGAGTGCTGCGCTGTGATGCAGGGAGGACGTCGAGTCTTAAGACAGGTCACACAGCACAAAGCAGAAACGTCTCCTAACTTGTCCCCACACACACAAACATCATGTACCAAAATACTACGAGCCCGGCGAGGACATCTGACACGGAACATACAGACAATCTGTTGCATTGAAGGGATACAGAACGGAACCTTTTACATTCAGAAAACACACCAAAAACAAATCAAATCAAATTCACACTAAAACTTGCAGATCAGAAAGTAAAGAATGATGAAGAGGATCTGATGAAGAGGATCTGATGAAGAGGATCTGATGAAGAGGATCTGCATGTTTGTGAGTCAAGAAGGTTATCGAGAACTTCTGTGGTGATCTGGAAACACTGAGGCAACTGTGAACATGTTCACCCGACCCAAACACCACGCACACACACACACACGCACACACGCACACACGCACACACGCACACGCACACACACAAAAGTCCTTTTGAAATGCAAAGCAGCAACTCTGTGGAACACCAGCTGAGACCTGTGATCCCGATGGAGACTTTACAATCAGACACATAAATCTGCTCACGTCTCTGATTCTGCCTGACTCGTCTCTTTATTACTTCATCTGGCTCGGCGAACAAACGAATCCCAAAGATGGAGACGTACAGTACAACTGAGGTTCTCTTTAATGGTGACAGTCAGATACCTGCACATGTTTGAATCCAAGTCACACCTGCATGCAGCTTCTGTCCGTCTATTCCGGTAGAGATTAAGACACGTGTCGAGGGAGGGCAGGAGCGTCTGATGCTGCGAAGGTGTTGGACTCCCCCTGTCAACAGAGTTCTGCATAGTCTAAAGTCACTTCAGCCACAATGTCCGTAGGAGCGTTACAAAGAGAAAGAAAGCAGGATGAAGTCATAAATAAATACAGCCAGAGGAGACATTCTACGTTTTCAGGCCAAGTACGGTTGCAAGATAAAGGACATCAAATATTTGCAGTCAGATCGAAATGAAAGATATTAGCATGTTAACGGTTCAATTAAGAACCAAAGCAATCGATTATTAGAATAAGATCTGTCTGCTGAGTGGACTGTGCTAATTCATTGTCTCCCCGACAGTTTATTTACTCCGCTTTGTTGCTCGTGTCTGGATGGTCACCCTCCGAGGGGGGGGCTCCTCCACGTTCCTGTCGGCCACCAGGTCCTGCAGCTGCAGGGCCCCTCCGCCGATGAAGCAGAAGGCCGGACAAATGGGCGCTGAGCAATCCACTGGCCCCTCCCACAGGGTACGTAACGAGTGGGCGTCGTAGAAGGTGACTCTCCCTTTGTCACAGTCCAGACACACCCCCAGCCGGGGGGGCAGAGGGGCGGTTTGAGGGTGGGGCGGCTTGCTGTGGGAGTGGGTTCCCCCCTGGCTCTGACTGTCCCCGTGGCTCTGACCGTGTCCGTGCCCCTGGGGGAGCAGGATCTTGCCCATGCCCATCGTGAGGAAGCAGAAGGGAGGGGAGTCCTGACCATCCTCGGCCCCGCTGTCATGGCCGCTGTCCGGGTCACAGCTGGGGGGGGCAGATGGAGAGGAAGAGTTGGGTTAAATGGGAGAAACGCTTCGCGGAGGAGAATAACGGCATCGTTAAGTCAATTTACTGCACGATGTTTTATTTTATATCAGCTGCTTGTAATGTTGCTGCAACTCATATTTCAATCAGTGTTGGACGGTGGTTTGGATCTTTTCCAGGTTTCCAGTTGATGATTACTCTAAAATCAATTCTGGAGTCGCGAGTTATTTACCGAGGGCTGGCCATGTCCTGGGGGAGGTGGAACCACTCTTGTAGCTTTACTTCCTGTCCCACCCCGACCTGCATGAGTGAAGACAAACAGAAAGTCACCAACGCTTTGAATCAGCCTGTCAGGTTAAGCTTTACTCCACATGTACAAGCGTCCCTCCCACCTTCACCAGGTAGGAGCCGGGCTCCACGGAGCACGCCCAGTAGTGTCGGCCTTCGGTCACGGCCAGGTCTGCTACCAGGAGGTCAGAGGTCAAGTGGCAAGACGTGAGCGTGCGGTCGGCAACCTGCAGGAGGGAGAGACCCGGCACACTGCGGGCGTAGGTCTGACCTTTACCCAGGGCCAGCCGGTCGGCATGCAGCCCCCAGCGAGAGTCCAGGGAGAAGCTCAGCACTGGGAGGACAAGAAAGAAGACGTAACAGGAAGGAAAATCAGGGGGGAAGAAAGGTAAAGGAGAGTCGGGAGGGAGGAGGGTTAGAGTCTGAAGCTGGGACGAGTCGGCCTGCAGCAACATGAAGCAGGAAGAAGAGTTGAAGCAGATAAAGTACATTCAAGAAGAAAAGAAGGATGGGTTGGTCAGACAATACATCAAAGACAGTGTTTCAGATAGGAGAGTTTGGATTTGGAGAAGAAATTGGATTAACAGATAAAATAGACGGGATGGTACAACAGAAGAATGAATCATGTACAGAGAGACGGACCTGCAGGGAGAAAGAGAGGCGGAGACAGTCGGACATGGAGGGAACTGGAACAGGAGCAAAACAGGAGCAGGAGAAGATTTGGTGCAGAAGGTCAAATTAAAGGATGTGGGAATGGAAGAAATCAGGGATGGAGAGAAAAATAGGAACATTAGTAAAACAAATAAAATGAAAATCTTACATCGACCAACAACTGAACTTCCCTGAAACTAAAATTCATTTAGTTTCACAGTCAAACGGGATGATTCCACTTCTTTAAAGGAACATGGAGCAGATGATCTTGTAGCGTGTGTGATGTCTCACCAGGTGCCGGTGGAGTGTGCAGGTAAACCTCCTCGCTGTACTCCCCGAACCCGGCCTTGTTGCAGCCTCTCACCCTCAGCACGTAAACACTGTCTATCTGCAGCTGGTCGATCACGGCGCTGGTTCCTCCCACCTCATCCAGCCGTTGCCACGCTATCATCGTGTTCGGGGATCTGGTGCCCCCCCACGTGGCTCCGACCACTCCTGCTCGTCGTTGGTATTCGACGGAGAAGTGCCAGGCCGGAGCCGAGTTCTGAGGGAGGCGCCAGCACAGAAACATCTGGTCGTACGCGAGAGTCTTCTGAGTGTCGATGACCGGCGCCAGCGGGGCTGCGAAGGGAAGATCACGTTAACGGATCTCTAACCTGGTTTCTATTAAAGAACCAAAGGTGCTCACAACCCACCACGGATGAACTCCAGGCTGTTGATGAGCTTGATCTCTTTGGATGCGTCGAGGTGAAAGTGTCTGAAGGAGGGATCAGCGGAGAGAGCGAAGCAGTGGAGGTTGTCTATGGCCTTCACCAGCCTGGAGTTCAGAGACAAGGAGGCAAACAGAGTCAACAAAAAGTTCCTGATTCAGCTGGATGAGCTCGCTGAAGCTACCTGTTGTGAGTGACTCGGGCGGCCTGAACGAAACAGGGGGGGTCCGTCTCCTTGAGCAGCTCCTGTGTGTAGGCCATTAGGCCTGCATGCTCCAGTAAGCCCCGCCTCTCTGACACCTGGGACGACAGGGCCCGTTCCCTCCTGTTGCGGGATCCCTCCAGGGCCAAAGCCAAAGTTCCCTGGCGTTCGGCCACAGCTGCTCCCAGCTCCCGGATACAGTGGGTCAGCTGGTGGAGAGCTACAGAGCTGTTCGCCTGCAGAGAAACAAGCATGAGAAACCAGAAAGAAAAGACACGAGTGGAGGAACTGCTCCTGCAGAGGCCTACAACCATGCTGGAGGTGCTGCGAGGCACAGCGTTGCTCTGAGCTTCACGTGAGTGCATCTTGGTTTAACAAGCTAATATTTTTCTTGATCAGTGCAACTGATCAGTGTCAGACTGTCTTCCTTCATGCACACACTCATTCAGAAGATGGACTGAATACTCTGGAAGCAAAGGAAGAAATGCAAAGCAGAGACAATATATTGCACCTCCATCTGTTTGTTGGCAGCTTCCAGTTGAGTGATCTGGCTCTGTATCGTATCCTGGCTGGCCAGGACATAGTTGACTTCCTTGGTAACCTTTTCCTGTGAGAACAAAACAGAACTTGGCGATTCGAGGCCGCTGACACAAAGATCCTGCCGGTCCAAACGGACACACACACTCACCTTGAGGGCCTGGTAGGCTTGTGTTATAGGCAACACTTTGTGTCCATGGTGGACGCGACGGAGCTTACAGAGTGGGCACAGCAACCTCTGGCAGTTACGACAGTACCACTGCAGCCGCTCCTGGTCATGCTCGGTGCACGTCAGCACCTGGAGGACCACAGAGGATTATGGCACAGACAGAAGAAGAAGAAGAAGAAGAAACATCTGTGCATGCAGACAAGAAAAAAACAGGCAAACCTTCGGACGAAAGTTGTTGGTGGGTAGAATGTGTTCGTGCTGGGCTCGGGGGGTTCCCCAGGGGTGGTAGAGTTTAAAGCACTCGTTGCAGAAGTTGGCCTTGCAGTCTGCACAGCCCTTAGTGGCCTCCAGAGACTGGGGAGGCTTACAGAATCCACACATGATGGCTATAGTGCCCAGACTTACCGTGTGCCTGTACCTGGGGGGGAACAGGGGGCAGAGAGATAAGGTTCACACTAAGATTCTGCAGCGGTGAAATGAGAAAGAAACATCCCAGATTGCCCTGCTCTCTTTTCAGAAGTTAAGAGTACAACTCCTTAACTTCCTGACCCGAATACATCCGCAGCAGCTGCCTTGTTACCTCATCCTGCAGCGCAACACATGCAGCATCACGCCAGACCAGCACAACCGCTGCTGGGAACAGAGCAGCTGCACTCATCACACTGCTGCATGTGAAGCTGCCTAGAACTCCCCCGTTAGTCGCTCCCCATCTCCGAAAAACATCTTCTGAAGCAGCTCCTCTCCCTTTGATCTCGTCCTTTTGAACTGACGAGAGGATGATTAGCATTAAAGGAGGGATGAGACGTATTTTGACTCACTCGACATAACCTTGGTCAAATTGTACCGCTGTCCCTCGTTGTTGTACAACACAGTTTTTGAGCCGCCGTGATCCGCTCAGCTTCGGATCAGGAGCTAACGAGAGGATCCTGACTGAAACTCCTCCCAGCAAATGATTTCCTGTCTCATGTAGAAACCGGTATTGATCAAGAACTTCAATCACGGACTTCCTTGCCTGCATGACAAATTTGACTCTATTCACAAATTGTGTCTGAGCTGGTGTGTACCTCTCCACAATCCGCTCCAGAGTGAGGTTGCGGAGGCAGTCGGTCAGGCCTTTCTCCCCGAGCTCCACGTCCTGTCGACAGGAAGGACACGGGAACAGCATGGGGGGAGGGGCCGCATCCTTCCGCCTTCGTCCTGGGTATGTTCCACATACTGGGAGAGGGACGCAGGTGTGGGGAGGATGGAGGAGACAGGGAGACGGATGGTGATGCGGCGGACAGAAGGTGAAAGGGTGGAATGTGTGAGAAATTGTGTGCGACAATCGGCGAGGTGCAGAAGTTGAGAGAAGTGAAGAAAATTCAGAGACTTCTGAGGTAAAAAGGAGGAAAATATTTTATAGACTACACCGGTCACACCGTGAATGAAGGTTAAACAACAGCGGAGGAATCGCTGCTTACTTGCAAACCAACACACACACACACAAAACACATCTGCTTGACAGATGCTTTTCTGCCTCCGTTGCTCTGTGGCCCCTCCCACCATATACTGACGTTACTCATGAGATGATTGAACAAAGGTGTGGATGAACAGAACCGCAGGATTCAAATGTGTCAGCGATGAACTTCAGATGCACCGTCCATCATTTGAAGCCGACACACACACAGACACACACCACGTATTCTCCGTCTACCTGTTCTGAGGACCCGTTCCAGGCGGTCGGGGGTCCTCGGCGTGGGCCTGCGGGCCTGTCGAGGGGAGCGAGTGTTGGGTGTGGAGGCTGGTGAGTTTGGCTCTGGGGGTAAGTCTGGAGGAGGATAGCCTCTCTGTACCAACACTTCAGCTGCACACAGCAAACACACACTGTGCTGGCATGGCAGGAGGATGGGCTGTTTCACCATCTCATCACACACCGGGCAATGCAGCTCCTGCTCCATGCTCTTCATGTTGGACTGGAGAGGAGAGGAGAGGTTCAACCAAACACTGAGTCACATCAGGTAAAAGCTGAGTCACTGGAATAAGTTCAGAAGCAGCCACTGTTTACATTCTGCCCCCACTACCGATGTGTAGGAGGCAGGAGCTGGTTACATGGGCTGCTGCAGGAGATATAGAGAACAGGGAGGGCAAATGTAGACAATTCACTTTTGTAATTTCCTCATAGCTTCACCATCCATTAGCTTAGCAAGCTGGGAGATGCCTTGGTTTTGTAAATGAGTGGGTGATGAAAGATTTTAGTGGGATTAAATCAGGAATATAAATATAGCTTTTGGTGTAGTCTGCTCAGCTCGTCGCTGTGGGCCCTGGTTTTACACAGGCACCGTTCTGGTGATGCATGTGCTATAAGCAGCATCCCGTTTCTATGACAACGTGCATTATCTCTGCTGTAAATCCACGACAAAGCTACTCCTAGCCAACATATGGATTACATTTCAACATCCAGTGGTTCATCAGATGAAACGTGTAGAATCTTGTAGGAATCATTTGGGGCCTTTCTTTATTTTTGATTTAGCCTACAGGGGGGTCGCTAGCTTTAATTGCCGAAAACAATTCTCTTTTATTCGAGCTATAACACAATCTAGTAATGAAGGAATGACCTGATGTTCCTATAGGCTGCCTGTGTAATCAGAGGTGTCGAGAAGGAGGAGGTATGGCAGCATAGAAATATCAGAAGATATGAATTTTGTTTAAAATAACCACACATGGTCGGAGTAGAATAGAAGATACCCAGTGCCATACTCACACTGATGCGAACCAACGCGTCCATGATGGAGGTAAAGGTTTGTAAGTCCGCTTCTGCCATGTCTCCACGATGATGCCAGCGGCTCGGCGTGTTTCTGCGATACAGCCACTAACCCCCTTTTTCCTGGGGAGAGCCAGCGGCAGGTGTGACATTCATGTGAAGGCAGGCCCTGAATTGGTGAACACGTAGCCACGGCAGATTTGCTGTGGATGGTTCAGTGTGCTTGCTGCGTGCTGTTGCGCAGACGCTCTCCTGTTCTGTCCGTCTGCACGCTGACTCGTTGTAGAAATAGGATGGGGGGGGGGGGGAATCAGGCTACATCACAGCCGCATTGCCTGAGGAAATATTTGGTTAAATATTCCTTTGTAATGGAACTATTGAAGGTAAACACTTGTTGTAATGTATACAACCTAACACGCTTTGTGAAAGAAAAAGCATCTATTTGTTTTCCGTGTTCTGTGGCCTAATAGCCTGAATGTTGTTTTATATAGCACAGATAACAAATATGTTTGTGCTCCACTTTCCTACTAATTCCGTTAGATGGCAGTATTTTGTTAAAAAACAAGCCAACCGGAACTTTTGAACGTTTGTTGTTTTTTCCGGTCAGTAATAAAGAAGGCACCGTCTCAGCGACTGTTGTAGCAACCGCGGCGCGAAAGTCGGAACTGCCTGGTTGTGATGGTTGTTCGTAAACATTAACTTGTCGTTGTTGGTGTGGCGATAAATTCACTAACATCCCTCTGTCCGAGTATTTCTGTCGTTAAGCAGCATGTTGGTTTCGTAATGTTTATCTTCGTTGATTTAAGCTTAACTTTCATGCTTGTAGCTAAGAGCTAGGTGGGCTAAATACGTCTACTTAAAACGGGGTAGAGAGTCGCATTATATTGCCGATCCACCAGTGTTGCACATGTTTTTCTAGTAAAGCCCACACGTTCAGTAAATAGTTTCAGATTAACATGTCGGCTGTTAGCAGCCTCGTCCCTGCACGGTTCCTGACGACGATAGCTCACCTTGTCATTGTCATCACTATCTTTTGGGCGAGGGTAAGTATCACGTGGTCCACTGTAACTCGTTTAAATGCTGCTCTTATGTGATGTTAAGCAATATTTTACATCGTTTACAAATTACAAGGTTTTTTTTTTTTTTAATCCTGCTGATCTGTTGTTTGTTTCCCAGGAGAATAACGTGAAGGCCAGCCTACCATTGGACTTCACACAAGAGCAATATGACAATGAAGACAGAAAGTAAGAATGAATATGACACAAACATGCTGTATGGACACTCTCACAAATGATGTACTCACGCGTCTTTGTGTGTCACAGGTTGGTGGTGGCCCTGGCAGTCACCCTCGGTCTGTTTGCTATAGAGCTGTGTGGTTTCTTCTCAGGAGTGTCCATGTTCAACAGCAGTCAGGGGCTCCTGTGTATCCTTAATGACGACACTGTGGTTTGAGCTCACTAATCATGTCATACAGTTTGTGTCAGAGTTCTTAAAAACAATATTAAGTTTGTAGTAGTAAATCATTTTGTCTTTAGTTGTATTCCATGGGACTTTAACTTAGGTGTTGATATGAGGATCTTGTGCTGTAGCAGCAGAGGCAGCCGTAGTCTAAAGGTTAGAGAAGTGAGCTCGGTATAGAAAAGGTAGCTGGTACAATCTTCTGGATCGGCAGGAAAAATGTGGGTTAGTGAGGGAGAAAAAAAAGGGCTCACCCCTCCCTCAGCATTTACAGCTGCAGTACCCTTGAGCAAGGCACATACCCCCCAACTGCTCCCCGGTTGCCACTAATAGGCTGGCTGCCCACTGCTCCAGCGTTTGTGTTCACTGTGTGTTTACATGTTCACTACCTATGGATGGGTCAAATGCAGAATAAATAATTTCCCATGCGGGATCAATGAAATATTTCAGATTGAAAATAAATGTTAGCTATTTAAGGAGCAGCCATTGCAGTGGCGTCTGCTGACCGGAGAGAAGATGTGTTTGACAATAAGTTTTGTTAGTGGAGGGTATGTGCAGGTATACAGTATACCCACCAAAATGTATTAAATGTTACTTGTGATAGGAAACAACAAGCTGAAAAGAGTCTAGTCTTCAGTTACAATTCCATGACTCCAAACTCCTGTATATTCACCTCATCACCTACAATAGCAACAGGAGCTCATGCCAGTGGCTCAGTGGCTCTGCTTTTCTTTTTATTTGAGCGGTGGGAGTGTGACATCTACTGGTGGATCTTTGCCACTTGCAGGTTAGTGTAAATACTCCAGACGTGATGGTGTTTTTCCCTGACAGATGTTTCACACAGCACTAGCAGTCCACTGCAGCGCATCTGTCTCCTTGTCTTTCTTTGTGTTTGAGAGATGGGAATGCTGGACATATTGGGTTATTTTTGCCATCTGCAGGTTGGTGTATGTTGATATGATATGTTGATGTGCAGGCATGTATTAGCTTTTGGGAAATAGCGTGATATAGTGCAAATAATTATCATGATTGTACCTGCTTTGACTGCATGTCCTCATACATTTCAATCTCTCTGCACCCTCCAGTGTTCTACCTGCTTCTGTGGAGATTCTTCTGATCATATCTGTTTTTGGACTGAAAAAGAAGCCATTATGAAAGATATTCCTGATGTGGCATCCTATAAGCTAGAGTGGATGTTTCACTAAACCAGCACTACAATCCACAATGTCTGGGATTTTGTTATATCATGTTTAACAAGTTTTGAGTTGTGACTGTAGAAAGATGTGTGTCAGAATACAAGCTCTTATTTATCTTTGTCAAAAAAATAAATGCTTTTGTACTATTTGTAGTGTCTGTAAGTCTGTCAACTTCACACAGAAGGTCAGGGGGGGTCTTCTTATTCCAGCAAACGCGTTTTTCTTTTGCAATAAAAACAAAACAAGCAGTGACAATTTTGAGAGAAAGATTATAAAGGTAACAACCAATAAAAGTATTCAAAGCTTTGCGTTAATGTATTTTTCAGATTCCTAATGTAAAAGCTCATTTCCTGTCAAATCGTGACTCCGCCTACTGGTCCCACTTTTAATGTGGACCGGGTAAATCCTAGTTAGAGCCCGACAATTAGCTGTCTCTACCCATTTATACTTGATTGGATTTATTAACCTCAATTCCGTGGATTAAACATAGAATCATGGGTAAGTACTTCAGTCTTAAATGATTGTCCAAGTAATGAGTTTGTTGATGGGTAGATATTGAAGAGCCCAGAGGCTTTGGTTGGACAAACTAGCTAACGTTTAGAAATGCAGAACATTCGATGACTGAATCAGCCCAGCCGCACTTTTCACACTATCGATAATAGAAAGCCGGTAGATAATTTCGGGCATATTTCATTGTGCATCGAGTGTGTTTCATTAACATAAACACTGGCCGCTATCATGGTCTTGCTAACGGAGCTACCTTTAGCTAGGCGTCGGAAATGTTTCCGTGCGAACAATGACGTGTCACACGCAATTACGAGTTAAACATCGTTTACAATCGTTACAAGAGAGTTTGTTCTTCACTAGTTTTAAGTTGATGCGCTCGACAGCTGATAGCATTCGTACTTTAATGATACTTCAGTTGCTCTGGTTAAAGATGCAAATCCTTTCAGCTAAAAATGAATGAGGTCAATGTTACACATCTACTTTCTTTGGCCATCACAATCATGCTAATATTTAAAGTAGGTGTATACAAAGTTCATTTACAGCGAAAGTTTCCTTCCACCTGCACTTTTAATTCAGTTTTAGTACTTGCTAATAATCAATCAATATTATTAGCCTTAGTTGGTCTAAGAAAACTGTGTGACAAATAAACCTGATTTGCTTTGCTGTTGCAGCTGCGAACACAGGCACCTCTCTCGTGCTGTCCAGCCTGCTGTCGGTGCTGGTGTTTGCTGGCATGCAGATGTTCAGCAAGCAGCTTGGATCTACTGAGTGGCTCACCATCCTGGGAGGTTTCCTGGGCTCAGTCCTCTTCATCTGCTCCCTGACTGTATCCTTTAATCCATGTTGCTGATCAGTAGACCTGATTGTCACATAGCCTCTGTGAGATCAATTGTTCATGATTTATACCATCACATTATAAATCAACGTCAACTCCAGTGTAGCGTTTACAGCCGACACAAAAGTCATTTATTTCTGAGAGGTTTCATCATTTAGAAGTGCTCCACCTTAATATTTTTTCCCAGGCATTTAATAATCTGGAAAACCTGTTTTTCGGGAAGGGCTTCCAAGCCAAGATATTCCCAGAAAGTAAGTGGTAGCTATGCTGTAACTCAGCCATGAATCATTCAGGCTTTGGTCCTGATTGTATTTGTTATTCTCCCAACTTCTAGTTCTGCTGTGCCTGTGTCTGTCACTGTTCGCTTCTGGTCTGGTGCACCGGGTCTGTGTCACCACATGGTGAGTAAAAAGTAGTGATAATAATAGAAGACAATAATCAAGTGTCCAATGATTGGTATTGGCAGTAAAATGTGTACTAAATCTGAAGTTTTTGATTACATGTTGATATTCATATAGTTTTGTTTACAGTAAATTTCCATTTAAGTTAAAAAAGGTACCATCTCATTTGATAGTATTAAATTGTGCGTAATTAAATGCAACAACAAAAACACATGATATCAGCTTCATTCATCTGCTTTCTGCCTCGCAATTCACACATCGGCAACAACATCTGAAAAAAGGATATCGGTCGACTCCCACCTCTTCACCGGTGTCTCTATTGTGTTTCACTTTACATTTTGTTCCCTTGCTTTGTCATTCTCTCCAACCAGCCTGATATTCTCCCTCTTCGCCCTGTACTACATCAACAAAGTGTCCACCGCCCTCTACCAGGCAGCTGTTCCCGCGGTAACGCCAGCCAAGGCTGCCAGCAAGGGCAAGAGGAAGAACTGATGGATCCACGAAACACGCTTGCATCCAGATAACTAGTTGATACCATCCAGTTGCATATTTCGTCTCAATAATTTCTAAAATACAAGCCAGAATACTTTTGATATTTTGGGTTTATGATAAAATCTTCCCCAATTTCAGTGACGACAAGCCTGGAACTGTTGTAATGACATTATATATTTTTTACAGTGACCTCGAATCAAACTGAAATGTGTTTGCCACATGTATACCCATTGGAAACAGCTAAACATTCCGTTATTACATTTTCTTTCAGCACTCGTGTTAAACAGGTTGCACAGAGATTAACCCCCCCCCCCCCCCCATTAAGTTACTTGTATGTTCAGCAACTCATTTAGTTGCTTTCATGTTTAATTCATTTTCTAATTAAACTGTGCGAAAGTCTTTGAATTTGTTGTTCTTCTGTCGTCCAGTTTTAGTGGTCGGACTGTTCAAGTTGTGAGTTTAACAATCACGATCAACTGTGCTGGAAGAAGGCAGGGCAGGAAGATTATAGCTGGCTCCCGTCCCTCTGCCACCAACTGTTGATAGTCATCGCAGCCTCGCGATCAGAACAAGACAAGTGGGTCATGATAGTCTGACCAGGGCGGCCAGAGTCAAAGCTAAAGTGGAACTGCAATGAATAAAAGAGTTTGGCAGCGATCTTTAATGCTTCTTACAATGAGTATGACTGATCTGACCAGGTTTGTTGGCAGACTGAGCAGGTCGAGAGATGTTGGTAACCGCAGGCACTCGTTCGCATCGATGACTCTTTAGGTTTAGTCAGGTTTGATTCATCCGTCACGCAATCAAACACGACAAAACATCAACCGGGGCCAAGACAATTCTGTCTGCAGTTTCCATGGAGCCCAGATGAGACCCACTGACTCCCTGCTCACTCTTCCCATGTCTAGCATGTGTATATTATTAGGTGTTAGTTTGCCCATATGGACACAAACATGACCTCCCTTTAGATCCGTCTGGTCCAGCCCAGTTGAAGCCCACCTGACCCAGGTGAAGCCATCGAAGCTCCACTTTGACATGTTATTATTATTAAACAAAACACTGTGGCTCTTCTGTTGTTGTACAAAGTGAAAGCTGGAAACTCGACTTCCTTTAGCAGGAAACAGTTGTTCCACAGTGTCGAGGCCGGAGGAAGGAAGCTGCTGCCCGCTGCAGAGACCCAGCCTGCAGCAGGAGGCATCGCTCGCTGCATTAACGTCTCTGATACAGTTCATACCAGCCAACGCCTTTTTTTATACATGCACCTTGGAATTAAATCATCTAAAACTGGAATGGCATTACATCTTTCAAGGTCCTGTTATTTCGTATTATATATCAGGAAGCCGAAGACCTCGAACATGATGTCAGATATGAACTGTGTTTGTTGGAGGTCTCCATGATATCTGAGACGTGATGGTGTTTGGTCTCAATCTGCTGTGAATGTCACTCTGATTTCCTCTTTCTGTATGTAAAAGTTCAGTGGGGGGTGTCCCTGTCCCTGTCCCTGTCCCTGTCCCTGTCCCTGTCCAGCCAACAGTCTGCAGCTGGAGGTGTCTCCCTCATCAACTTGGTGTTAAACATCGTGACGCAGTCCCACATCCTGACTTCATGCCTGTGTGGCCGTTGGGTGGAGAAACATGCACAGGAGAGTTATATTTGCTTTTCCTCTCTGTCCCCTCCCTCCGTCTCCTCACGTCTCACTGGGCGTTGTCTTGCTGACTATAAATGCTTGAATAAACTCCCTGGGAGCTCCTGTTCCCTCCGCTGATCCTCTCTTCACTGCGCCGTCGTCTCCTGGTAAGTTCTCTAACAATATCTGGACGTGTTTAGTATTTCTTATGTTCCTTCAGGATCAGCTGCGCCGAGTAAAGCCACCGTTATATTGTAGACTTGATGAGGAGTATTTAACGTGGACTTTGTTGGGTGGGCTTTGGCGTTGTTGGCGCATGACGTCAGTTCTTCTGACTTGTAGCGGCAGGCCTGATGTTCTCTACCCTTTGTCCAGGCCTCTGTTATTTCACTCTTCTTCCTCTGTTTTACACGTCCAGAATATATGAAAATCATCTGGAGGAAGTTTTCAGGGGAAGGCAGAGGCGGGGTGAGAGATAAGGACTTCAGCTTGCGCCATAAGAGGATGTCTAAGATCCAAAGAATTCGCTTTGAGTGCCAAATAAAACACCACCCACACCCCTTTCTGTGCTTGGTCGGACTAGTAAAAGTAGTTGGAAAGTTCTAAAAGCCTCACTATTATTCCATGATGTGATTCTATTTAACAGCTAGATGTATTTATACAGTTAGTTTTAAAGTGTTTGAAGTGGAAGATGGAAGCAGAATAAGTCAAGTTATTTACCAGCACAATCATTTGTAGTTCTAGAGTCACCTGAGATCCACATTATCACTAAGACATCAACAGACGAACAAACACTGAGAGCTGAAGTCAAGTGAATCATCTTTACTCATCATCCATCGTCCTTTAGTGCAGCACCTGAACACCAGGGTCACTCGTGTTTGGAGGAAGCTGGAACTGTTTATTACTGCTCTAAAAACAAGGAAAGAATCTGAAGAGGTGAAACATTCCTGCGTTCACTTTCTTGGTGTGTTGTTGAGGGGGTGGGTGGGGAGGCTCGGACAGCCACGACAAACACATCGGTTCAGCATGACTTCCGTTGAGGCTGCATCGGATGCAGGATGATGTCATTAGATGAGTCAGACGATGTACAGACAAGTTATTGACAATCCAGAGTTCTGGTCTGGACATAAATACTAAAGTCCTCTAAGTCCCAGACGATACAGTGAAGATGTGGTGGACCCGGGACGGGACCGGCCTCAAGTGCATGAAATCAATATAACGATACGTCACAAAGAAAGATTAGGAAACATTAATAATCAGCCTATAATGGTGATATAACAACCTCCATATGAAAACAAGTTGCTCACAATATAGAAATATAAAACAATTTAAAAGCTTAAGAATTTGTGCTTTTTTTTTCTAAAGGAAAATTCTTGTTCCTGCCGAGAACATAACAGCCGTCCCATTTCTGCTCTGAAGGCTTGTGAACTTGTCTTTAGTCGTTTCAGCGCCGCTCTCTGCAACCATGACTGAACTGGAGAAGTGCATGGAATCCTTGATCATGATCTTCCACCGGTATGCCAACGAAGATAGTGACCACAAGACCTTGAGCAAAAAGGAGCTGAAGAAACTGATGGAGAACGAGCTGCCCACCTTCCTGAAAGTGAGGAACCTCGGTCTCCTAACAAGTCTGATCCCCACCAGCAGTGATGATTGTATCGCTCTCTTAACATCTGTCTCCTCTCATAATGCTGTTTCAGACTCAGAAGAACCCCAAAACTGTGGACTGTATCTTGAAGGACCTGGACCACAACAAAGATGATAAGCTGGACTTTGAAGAGTTCCTTCCCCTGGTCGTCGGCCTCTCCATGGCTTGTGAGAAATGTTACATGCTCCATGAGAAGAAGGGCAAACACTAAGAGGAACAATCATGTCGACTTTAATGAAGAGAACTTTGTAACACAGATGTGTGCCAAGCTCATTAAAAACCGTTAAAAAGATCTCACCTTCTCTGTCTGATTCTTCTCACAGTACAACTGTGTTCGTTTCTTGAGTAAACTATCTTCCGTTGGTTTGTGCCACCGAGTTCTTCAACACATGGAACCGTTTTAGTGCAAAGAAGCTCTGCCAGGGCCAGAAACCTCTGAAGGGACGTTGATTGATGGAGTTTCCATATGATCCATAAACATCACTTCAGTATTGGAACACACTGTAATCAGATGTCCAGGTCAGACTCCCAGTCGGGAGTTTAGGACTCGTGGTTATTGCAGATAAGAAGATGTCGACGTGCTCTGAATGTCTGGTGGCGTCTGCTTGGCTTTAGGAGCCGGCTCCTTCATTTCAGATGCCAAACTGCTTCTTCCCCCTTTTTATTTTCCACAAGCGTTCACATCTTCCTGCTGCCCTGCACACACTGTTCTGACAGGCTCCGTCCTAATATGAATTTCCCTGAGGGGACTGAACTCCACGAGGACACTTCCATGAGGACACTTCGGGAAGGTCTCGCATCCACCGCGCTCTTCCTCTGTCCTGTCTCGGACACGGACGATATCACGGCCACAGCTGTGAGGAGCTGATTAATCTGCAGTGTCATATTTATTATATTATATTCTATGATAGGATGTAAAACGTCCTGCTTCATTCGTAACTCTGCACCGTAGCAACCCGCCACGTAAACCACAGTGTTGTAGATGTGAAGGTTCTAACTGGAACCACAAAGCACCAGGAAACAAGGGATGGAACCGACTGTCCAGGTTATGTGACAAAATAAAGTTTTAAGGGTTTATTATGGTTGTAAAACAAACAAATGTGAATTATTGTCCAAACAATTTCATAATTCATAAATCCTAACTCACGGAAAGTATTTGCACATTAAAGTACCATAAATATTTCAAATACTTATAGCCCATCATACTTTATATTACATAAATTAGATAAAAGATGATCCAACAACTCTTTAAACTCAATATAATCCCACTGAATGAGAAACACTGACACACTGACGGTTCTTCAAACACAAACAAACAGCCGGGTTGCCTGGCGACCGAGAACAGGAAGTCGGAGGTGTTCCAACAGGTACACGGAGCCTCCTCTTCATGTCCCCTGTGGAGCGGAGGAGAAACACACCTGCAGTGTGTGTGTGCGTGTGCGTGTGCGTGTGCGTGTGTGTGTGTGTGTGTGTGTGTGTTTGTAGTTCACCTCGGGAGACACTTGGAGTCACTAAATCTTCACTAATCACAACTAATAAATGTCTGAGGAGAGAATAATCCCAGTTTTCGTGGAGCCCTGGAAATATCAGAGGTCAAACGGTGTTAAATTAAAATAAAGTTACGGTGTTACAGACAGGTTTATATACCAGGTCAGCAGGTTTGTGCATTAAAGTATTAAACAGATTCCAGATTCAATCCCTGTAGCAGGAGTCTGTGTTCTGTCTTTGATTGACCACTAGATGTCAGGAAAGTGTTGGTTTCCATTCATGTGACTGGCTGCTCGTGTTGTGGGGGCCTCAGGCCAGTTATGTACTTTTATCCAGGACACAAAACATGAGCTCAGAGATGAGACACCTGGTGTCTCATGGCTGGTGCGGAACACCAGGAATCATCGCTGATCGATGATATACACTCGCTGACCAATTTATTAGGTACACCTAGATAAGGTTGATACTAGCCCTGCAGTCAACCCACCTTCATGTTGAAGCAAATGTTTGGGTGTTGAATCTGTTCTACAGGGTTTAAAAACCAATAAACTTCCAGGACAAAACTCTCATTTCACACATTCTCTGGAGCAACTTTGTACTGATGAAGAAAGATTCTCCTCAGTGGATCTTAACTGGACCACAACCACCCCCTCCGTTGGTGAAGCAGGTTTCCAGGCCTGCTAATTGTAATTTTTAGGATTCCAAGACTGTTGCAGGTTTTTCAAACCCTGGAACAAAGCTGTTGATTTATTGTTTATTATTTATTATACTTGTGTCCATCAGTGGACCAAAGATCAGGGACATTCCCAGGCTGTTGTATAAGATCTATGTGTCCCTGGGTGGTTAGTTTCGGGGGTGTGAACCTGCTGTTCAGGCTCACTGACATATTTAATTTCAAACATCAGCCTTTTAGTTTCTTCATGAGTGTTTGACCAACAGAAATCTGAGTGCACGGCTTCATCCACTCCACCTATTTATTTTTACAAGATATATTTTACGATTCCAATAAACCTTCCTCTTCCTCTTTTGTTCTGTGCGTGCCAAATTCAGTATTCAGTGCCTTTGATGGACAGGCTGCAATTATGTCGATGGAATTACCCATTTCTCTGTGACAGCAGGATCATATGACACAAACTTGTTGTACTGCTTTCGGGCGTCCACGGTCCCTCCTGTGCAGCTGTTTGTCTCCGCTTCACTTCCAACACTGACTAGTTGAACAAATATTAAAGGACTTCAAAGGAGTTTCTATTTATCAGGTAGCGGTTTTGGGAGGTCAGTGCTGCTGTCCTTGTTGCAGACCACTGCAGAGGTACAGCAGCTCTCCTGGCCTGAAACCATAGCCAGACCGATGAAAGGGGAACTTTCTGCAATGAACACCATGTGATCCTTCTATTTTCTCTTCCTCCCCTGCAAAGAGAATTTGATAGTATTCAATAAATGAAAGTAATCTGGACTAACTGAAGAGAGGTCGGCCGCAAACATCTTGAACGGACCTGAACGCAGCGCAGAGGGAGAAAACCAGACTGATGGACAATTATAGTGTTAGATGGCAGTGAAGGAGACGGAGAGGGTGCGACTGCAACATGTTCAAACACACTCACAGTGGTCTCTGACAGACGTATCTCTACTGGACTGGTAGTTCTTCTAGTCGGAAATAACAACTACAATAAGATGAATAATTAGTGAGGGTGGAGGTGCAGTAAACGAAGGTGTTCCCCTGTGATCCGAGATGATGAAGCAGAGATGAACAGAAACATGCATTCAAACTTCTGCTTCACAAACTGGCTGAAGGAAATGTAGATTTCTCAAAAAGATCCAAATGAAACCTTCCACATGGTAATTAAAGTTCGATTGTGTCCCAATAGGATCTGAACAACAACGCTGTGAACTGTTGTTTTGACAACGTCAACTATGTGCTGTCAAAACAAAAGGTGAATTATAATCACGGGGTTCTGGGACGGCCGCCTGCAAGACCGGTTCAAATGATGCGAGGGAAGGTTCCTCAAATATGCGCTGGAGATGTGAAGGAGCTGCCTTTTGGTCAGGAATGTTCTCCGGTCGAGGAAATGTTGTATCATCTGGTTGAGTTTGGAGCAAACAGCCAGAGTGGAAGAAGTGATGCCACTTCCTGTGGTGTCCTGCACTAAGATCAGGATATATTCTGACAAGGGGATTTAATGAATCTTGTTCCCTGAGGAGGAGCTTTAGGTCCTCGGTCCATAAGGAGGAATTAAAGACGTGTTGTCATTCTGCCAAATAACACAAACAGATATTTGACATATTGACAGAACCTGCAGGCTAGACTGGTGAAGCTTGTTTGGGTGGAGACATTTTCGGAGCATGAATAACGAGTCTGTGGTTGTGTGTGTGTGTGTGTGCGTGCGTGTGTGTGTGTCTACCCTTTAAAAGGAGGCTTTCACAGCAGTCTGACATCAGCTGCTTCTGGAACTGCCGGTGATACAGACCTGATCTTTGCTCACCTGGTGAACGAGAACTTAAAGGTGAGAGCCGATGAATATCTTGGTGAATATCGTGTGTTTGAGAGGAAAAGACGGGAGTGTGGGAGGTTTTTGTTTGGACTAATATTCTGTATTTCTTTGTCTCATCCTGACTGAATACTCTAATTAGTTGAATAAGCTTTTAGATTGAAGTCCTGTTTTTGTGAGGGAAACATCATGTAAACTTCAGACCTGTTTCTGTTGAGGACTCTTGTGTGCATGAAGGTGAAGACATGCGGACCTTTGACTTTGCTCTTCATTTAGTTGAGCTTCAGTAACAGCTGAGCCACAAGGTTTTCTGTCTGTAGTGCAGTTGGCTAATTGTGAGACCGTGGATAAGAAGATGCTAAAAAAAACCTGCTTGAAAAGTGCAAGGCTGGTGATGTTTTCACCTTGTTGGTCTGCACAAACAACGAGCGGTGCTGGACACGCCCACCACAGCAAACACCGAGCACAGAGGCACCGTGGGGGGGTCGGGCATGTTTCTATAGGTTGTCAAACAAAGTCAGGAAGGTGTGTTTCAGATCAGAACAGAGCCGGGGGGGTTGAAGGTGAACATTCGTTTGTATCATGCACTTCTGTATTCCATGTTCAACGGTCTTTTCTCTTGCTCCTCCATCACGATCAACAGAGTAGTCATGGCCGATCTGGAACCCATCATCAAAAGCATCGTGGACAAGTTCACAGAGCTGGCCAAGGAAGAAGGAAAGAAAGGGAAGCTGAACAAGGACACGCTGAAGGGATTCCTGGAGTCCGAATTTGGCAACGTGAGAGATGCAACACACTCCCTCCGCGCCGCCGGCAGACGTAACACACTCACTTGTTCCGCTGTGTCGTACTCGCCCGTCATCTGAGGAACTTTCTTTGACTGTTTTACAGGACAAAATCACAGCAGCAGACATCACTGAGTCCCTGGAGTCCCTGGACAAGGACAACGACGGTGAAATCAAATTCCGGGAGTTCTGCAGATGCTTGATGGCCCTGGCGAAATGTTACTACACGGCCGGCAAG
The DNA here is from genome assembly GCA_901007825.1 of Macroramphosus scolopax. NCBI lineage: Eukaryota > Metazoa > Chordata > Actinopteri > Syngnathiformes > Centriscidae > Macroramphosus > Macroramphosus scolopax. The sequence goes on along the minus strand of CAAKHC010005337.1, from coordinate 22,714 downwards.
GGGGGCAAGAAAGGCAAAGGCAAGGGGAAGGGCGGCGACGACGAGTAAAGATCAATTACAAACACAAAGGAATGTTTGTAGTGTTTTAATGTCCGGTCGGAATGAACAACAAATGTTACTTGTATCACGCCGCTTGTGTTTTCGACACGACATTAACTGTATCTTCTAGATGTTTGTCTTTTGTTCTCTGTAATGTGACAGAAGTATTCATTTAATACTGACATTAAATGGATAAAAACAACAAAGGTTGTCTCTTTATGGTCCTCATTGGATGTCAACAGACGTCACTCACGACGTCTTCGCACCATTAAACGCCTCTCGTACGAGAGTCTTGTCGATCCATTCAAGTCCTGTTCCCCCCCCGGGGGTAAAACCTTTGTTTCATATCAGGTTCTTCTCATATATATTTCACTCTTTGTCCCCCCCCTCCCCGTCCACTGTGTGAAACCGCCCGTCGGTGTCTATTTGCATGTAGTCGTGAATCTGTAGGCCAGTTGAAGCTGAGTAAACACGATGCAGGAGGTCTGGTGTCACGGCCGGGGGAGGAACGGTTCCAAAGGAAAGGTATCAACGCTCCTCTCTGACCCCCCCCCCCCCTCCCCCCCCCTCGTCTCTCAGAGAGCCTTAATTAAAAACATGAAACTATCATCAGCCAATGTAAAAGATTAGGGCTTCATGTTGATTAAAGATGGACGACATGTGGCTCCGGGGATGAAGGTTCACAGCAGCGATACCAATGTTTCCAGGAACCATCAATAACATTGATTTTATTTAGTCGCTGACAATCCAGAAGCTTTTGGAAACAGACTTTCTGTTGGCTTCTTCCTGACTGCTTCCTGTCAGGGACCTGCGGCCGGCCGAGTGGAGGCTGCTGGAGGGGAAACAACGAGGAGATAACAAGGCTCATGTCTGACTTCTGTTAGTGCCGACAACACCGTGTTTAGTGGATGATTGTTATTTGTGTACATTTCTTTCGAGAGGAACTCACAACTGCTGAATGTGCAAAACAAACGTGCCCCCTCAGCTGCTCCGTCCTCACGGAGGTCTGCTGACTGAACGCTCGGCACTTTACGGTCCACTGCATTTCTTCAAATTCAGTTTGATCTGAGCGTCACTGTGAAGTGCCGAATGTTTTATTTTTAAAACTACCGAAAGAGCTTTTCCAACCCGTCAGATGTAGGATACATGCACACTGACAGGAAGGTACGTCTGTTTTATTGACAAGAAAACGCTGTTAACATCACCCTGAAAATACAACTAAATGTTTGCAGTATATTTTTGCACGGATTCCACCCGTGTGTTACTGAGAGGGAGGAGACGCTTGTCGCTCTGCTGACATAAATAAACACTAAAATGAAAACACTCTTAATAGGGAAAAAAACTCCAACGTTGAATATTAGCCTGCAGTTTGGCCACAAGAGGGACGCAGTCAGCTTTGAGAAGACGAGGCGGGAGGTTCTCCAGTGATCTGAAGGCCTCATCAGGTGACTGGATCAGGCAACAGGAAGTCCCAAACTAGTTCATTTTTTCTAGAATCACCGGAGGACTAAACTGAGGTTTGGTGAAAAGAAACCAAACATGAACATGTGTGTAGAAATGACATGTGTGATGTTGTAATGTATGTAATGTGGTTGCACCTCCATTTCTGTGTTGGTTGAAGTATTGTTCAGGAGTCTTGTGGCCTGAGGGAAGAAACCGGTGCGTCTGCGTCTCCCCCTGAGGGCAGCAGAGACAACAGGCTGCCGTGAGGGCGTGGTGCCTCCTTTCACCATCGTCAGGGAGCGCCTGAGGCCGCGGTGCACAGATCCTCAACCTCTGCAGAGCCTGACGGTCAGAGCCGGTGCAGTTCTCACACCCACCAGGTGGTGAAGCAGCCTGTCTCACCTGCCTCACAGGTGAGACAGGTGGATTATTGCAGGTGTGTCTCAGGCCGTCACAGTCAAAGGACACTGAAGCCTGCAGTTGTTCAGTGTATATGTTGTTATAAATCTATTCAAATCGAACCTTAAAACACAAATACTGGACCTGAACATGTGAATGCAGTAGAAACGTAGGTCACGTGAGTTCTTCTCAGCTGTGTCTTGTGACCGGTCTTCTGTCTTTACCTGCTTCCAACTTTCATCGAGCCACAACTCGTCACATCTGTCTGAAATGAAATGTATTTTTGGAGTCTGACACACCAGCAGATTGTTGTTTCACATTTCAAAAGAACATATTGTACCAGTCGCATGTCCAATCACACACACACCCTCTGAAACCAGAAACCACAAGGACCAGTTACCTGCACGTATCCACACACACCTTTGTTTGTTTTTAAATCACGTTTGGCGAGATCGAGTAAGTAAGCAAAGGTGTGTCATTCAATGGTCCTGTGTTCCGTTCTCTGCTTTTACATTTCATGAAGAATCAAAGGTTGGCAGCAAGTTAAGGGGAAACACTTGTATTATTGAGCGTCTGTGCTTTATTTGGTTTGTACTCTTCATCCTCCCCATTACATTTGAAACGCAGCTCCTGTGAGCACCGGTTCACTACTGTTTGCCTCAAACTGGAGCTTCACAAAGAATAAATGAACAGTAGTTAAGACTTGTGGAAATACACTGAACACTCCACTTTAGTGTCGAGGCATGTTAGTGAGGAGCCGGTTACAAACACGAGCCTGAGCACCTTCACACCAATTAACGTGGACTCCACACATGTTGTATTTCATTTAGGCCTACGTCTACTTTTCAAAAGGAGGCATATAATATATGAAGATATCCTGCAGGGCCGCCTAAATAAGACTTGACTCTCTTACTGCAATCACGTTGGTATTTGCCAGTTTGAAGAAAACAATAACAAAACAGGTTTTTACAAGTTGAATAAAGGATCTGACAGGTGGTTGGGACTGGGCTGGAAGGGCTCGGTGAATAACAGAAGCTTGCTCAGGCCTCGGAGGATTTCACAAACACCCTCAGGGGCATCGTCAAACTTTGGGCAAGTGGTTTTGCTGGAAAGGAATGGAGA
>CAAKHC010005332.1:16757-35280 GCA_901007825.1 Macroramphosus scolopax | reverse complement strand
TGGAGTGAAATAATATAAAGTAAGAATCTTATATTAGTTATCTGAGTACATCATGTAGAATACTCTAAATGTATTTGATTCTGGTTAAATATAGAGTTCACTAGTACAGTATTTCCAGAGAATCTTCAGTGTTTCCCTCTTTGCACTGTCCCTTTGCTGCTGTAAAAATGTAAATTTCTCCGTGTTGAGACTAATAAAGGCTTTCTGATTCTGATTCTGATTCTGATTCTGATTTCTCAGAGTCCAAAACAAATTAACACCTCAGGCCAGAACCCTTTTATATATTTGACAGAGTCTGAAGTTGTGACAACATCAATCTTTGGCTCCATTGGCTCAATTATTGAGTGTCTTTGGGTAAAAACATCCTCCTCACTATGCTATAGACATTCATTGATCTCCAATGTTCTGTCCCTGAAGGATGTTTGGTTTTCGGGGTGAAAGTTGATTTGTTAACACAGAAACTCTCCAGATAACAAGTTACAGGAACAGATAGATTCAGTGACTTCCTGTGTGTCTCTGACAAACCTGCAACTCCAGTTTCTGGTCAAATTGAAGCTCACAAAACAACCTGCAGAGGTGATCTGTGGATGTGAGTCTGACTTTAATGTTATAGCGCCCCTGCTGGAGGGACACAGCACATCCCTCTGTGAGGTTTCTGGGAAATCACGTGATGAGTCTGGTAAGTTTCATTTTGGGGTGTGACAAATGGTTCTGAAGTGATCCGCCGCCCTTATCTCATCTGCCTCTGCCAGGTCATTGGAGTCCTGGCAGAACCCGTTTTACCAAACTCGAAAATATTTGGTGAGACATGAAGTGAACTAACCGCGCTGTATAAATGAATACTACATTTTTTAAAAGACTGAGTGGAAATGTTAGTTGTATAAAATAAAATAATTATATTACAGAACGTTTAAAACATGCTGCCAATGATGATGAGGGTATACGTTATGTATTCAGTTGATAATAATACAAATAAAATCGTTGTGTGTTTGTGTCTCTTGTCCTCATTTGACCCGTACTCTGGTAGGCTGGATTCTACTTCTGATATGTGATAATGACCACTTGCTTCACAATCATCTCCCATTTTTTGATTAAGGGATTCATGCTGCACACAAACAAGTCGTACACCCACTGTGAGGTTCAGCAGCCGTGAAAAATAGGTCGTTAAATATAGTGGAACGCGTCCGGATTGAATCGCGATGGTTTCTTTGTTGGTCAGAGAGCGCTCTCTGCTGTAGAGATGGGAAACCTCTCAGTGTACAATGAAAAGACTAATAAACGGTATGTTTCCAAGTTGTGCTTGACGTTTTGTGTCTTTTTTATTTTCAGTTTTATTCGTTGATTGGGGTGTTTTATTTTTGAACACGACCGGAAGTTGTTTTTGCTTTCGCGAGCTTACCTTCCTCAGTGCGGGTGAAAGTGAAACCAAAATAAAACCCCAGTTCAAGGGGAAAACCAGGTTTTTAACGTTGCTGTTGTGCGTTTGAATACAGCAGATACAAACCTGAAAGCAGAAGAACAAGAACAACCATGACGAACTTGTCCACGATTTACAAACTCTCCCTGGTTGCAGTTACCTGCCTCGTCCAAGGTACGTCGAGCTGAATATCTATCGATTATTGCTCTGCTTTGATACTGAAATATACTCATTATTTGTTTTATGATATATCGTTATCTACCCATTGTTGTACTTGTCGTTTGTCTGATACCGCGGATATCTGCTATTAGTTAGCTATTAATTATCCTTGTGATATCAAAGTAAATAAACATGTATACTATATGCCATATGCCGACGTTAGTGGAAGATCACATACAGTTTTTAAAATGTTTTATTTAATGTGTTAACAAGACATAAGTACCTTTACCTTGAAGGACCTTAAATCTGTGGTATATTTTAAATGGATTTTGGTGCGCAACGTTTACTAGAGTCGTGTACGTCATTTCTGACCCTGCTGGAAGTTAAACCTCACTGGTGTTTCTCACCAAAGTTTTCACACAAAGAAATCATACAACAAATGTTAGATATTATTCATACAGTAAACTATGAATTGGACTGTACATGAGGACATTGGACATGCACTTTGTTATTCTACACTTACGAAGGAAGACATTTAAAGGGTATTTGCACAAAGAGAAACAAGTGACTGGTTCACAGTTTTACTTTCTCTTTTTAACTACCAGGGTTTTTTCTAGTTCCTAAAGGCTATGTGTAGCATGTAGCACCCATAAGGGTCATTCAATATAATCTCTGTTTCCCATCACGTCTTTCTTTCTTGATAATATACTGTTAAATCTGTCTTGTGAAGCCTGCGGCAGCAGCTGTCCCGTGTTGGAGTGCTGGTTCATCAATGCAGGTCGAGGAGGTTTAGCTGGGTCTCCGAGCCAGGACAAGTCACTGCTCTACATCAGGACAGATGCTCACAGCCACAGTACGGCGTCCCAACATGCTTCATCTGACGTCAACCCTGACAGAGTCTACATTGTTACTGGTAAGTGAGTGTGTACCGTATGTGAACATTGAGTTACATCCTTGCATGCATGCATGTGCTGCTGCTTTTCCTGAGCAAAACACCACTTTCTCAGAGTCTCCTGAATTGGATGCATTTGCACCCGGCTGATCCCTCTTGTGACAACAGTGCAGACGGCCTGCCAAGAGATTCCTTAGAAATAGTTACCGAGAGGCTTCGTTCCTGAACCCCAGAGGAAAAATCAAATTAACATTGTTCAGGAAAAAAGTTACAGATATAAATTGATGTCCTATTGTTCTATTATACCAGTCATGTACGAAAACATCTGTATTTTCCATTTTTCTTGGGTCGCTTGTGAAGGGGGCCGGGGAGGGGTGACACCAAAGTGAACAGTCGTGAAATAAATCCTGAGTCCTCGATGTCGGCGGCTGAGAAAAGATCGAGTAAAAATGTGGTCATGACAGAGACCTTCAAATACCCCAACACAAGTAGATGGACTGAAAAAATTGGAACTTTCCTCCAGACTCAAACTTTATTTTACATCAAGGGATTCTGTAAGTTGTAAAAAATGGTGTGATTTCAGACTTTGCTCTTGGTTGGCGTCTTGGCCAAGTGAACTTTGAACTTACTTTTCCATATTCCAGTACATCCCTTTCTCTTCTGACTCCTCTGTCCTCAGACCCGGCTGCTACTCTCTGCCACAGCACTCTCAAACCTCCCCGAGGCTCCGTCAAGAAGCCCCACTGTGAGCTCAACTCCTTCCTGCCTCAGCCGTCAACACTCAAATGGGTTGCTCCGCTCACAGACTCCGCCTTCAGCCCCATGTACCTGCAAGCCGATTGGGTTGCAGCCTCCCTTCACGGGCTCGACAAACAGCTGGTTATTTCCAGTATAATGCGTGCCGGGGCCGCAGCCAATGAGCAGGATGGTAAAGATTGTCCCTGATGAAATCTTCTCTCAGTTGAACGTGGTAGTTTGACTGTGTCCGTCTCTCTGTCTCTCTCCTCAGTGATCCTGAGTGTGACCAGCAGAACAGTCTCCGTGCAGTCCAGACTCGGGGAACCGGTGCTGCTAGACTGCGGGTTCTGGGTGGATACCAGCTCTCCTCTATACGGGTCGGGTTTCGCTGTTGAGTGGCGCTACCAGTTCAAAGGCAGCGGGCGATTGGTTCTGGGTTACGATGGCAAGACAGACCGGCTGGCTGATATACAAGAGGAAGGTGCCACGCTGGACTTTAAGGGTTTGCACGAGAAAGGAAACGCATCTCTGATCCTGCAGGACGCCAAGGTGCAGCACTCGGGGACGTACATCTGCACGGTGTATCTGCCGTATCTTCTGGCTCAGGTGGCGTTGGAGCTTGAGATTGTAGGTGAGGGAACCACCAATGAACCGAGTTGTAGTTGGAGCCACCGAAGTGGTCATGATAATCCCGCCACCCAGCTGCGGGCTCAGGCTGCTTCATGTTTCTAGATGAGCAGAGCGACAGGTGGTTCTTTGGCTGTCGAAACAGCTCTGAATCTTGATTGTATAGAATTTGGTTTTCAGCAAAACTTAAACGAGCCAATTAGAGAGCATATAACTGACTCGTAAGCGACTTGCGTCAGGAAAGGATTAACAATATCCACGTTCTCTCTCGTCCTTCTTCCCAGAACCGCCCTCCTTGTCCATCCACCCCTCCCCTCTGCCCCTCACTGCTCCCGGCCAGAGTCTGACAGTCCAGTGCGAGGCATCTGGCTTTGCCCCCCACTCCCTGGAGCTGAGCTGGGAGTTCAACAGCTCTGATGGGACGTCCATGTCCCTGGGACCCGGCAGCGTAACAGGCCACAGGCAGGCGTGGGACAGCACCTACAGCCAGAGCAGCCAGCTGGAGCTCGACACATCCAAGCTGGACCTGGGCCGAGGAGGGGAGGTCACCTGTGTGGCCGTCCACCCTGGAGGGACACGACGGGCCAGCGTCACTCTCAATGTCCTCGGTAATGTGGGAGAGTTTTAATCTCTTCTTTAAACGAGAGCTGAACACCATTAAACAATAAATCAGATTTAGGACGAGAGCGTGGCTGTTAAAGGGTAATTTCTAGTATTTTCAACCTGTGTTTGAGTCTAAATGATCAAGAGGGACCGAAATTATTGGAATGGGTCCAAATGCTCAACAACATATTCCATAAATAAGGTCTGATTGATAAAACTGATGAACACAATGTACATAATGTAGCAAAATACATCTTTGAAATAATAAAAAGGTATTTGCGTGTCTTAATTGTACGCATGAATCTGAACAAAGAGCCGATGGTGATCACTCATCTCCAGGCTGAAATTGATTACTTTAAGACCTGATTGTGTCTTCTCAGGGTTCAGCACTCCGTCTGTGGAGGACTCAATGGCAATGGTTGGTGTGGCGCTGGTGCTCTACGGTCTAATCAAGATCGTCTCTTGGACCTTCACCCGCTCAGGTAGCAAAAAATACCAAGAAGATATCCCAGATAACAACTTGCATCGTGACCGTTGTGATGATCATGAATTATTTATCCATTTTAACCTCCAATGAGGCTTCATTCCCTTTAAATTTCTACATTGCACACGTCCTTTTTGAAGGTTTAGTTTTGGTAATTGTTTAAGATACATAAATAAATAGTATTCAGTATCTTTAAGGTACTAAGGTATTCCAATATCATACTAACTTATGATCTTTTGCCTTTGAATTCCCTTTCTTCAGGCTCAGAGGAGGCAGATAAAGACGATAAGGTATCTTTACTTTCATTGTTCACCGTATCTGTGATATAGTTTTATAAATGTGCAGCTGATCCTGTTTCTTCTCCCAATTATAACGTTCATCTTGTCCAACTTGCAGAAAGAGAAGTAAAGATGAAACATGCCGTGCTGGCGGTGATTGTCCAGTCGTACATGAAGACACGGTGGTTAGTTTCCACAAATCCACGGGGTTTGCTTGCGCTCGCGCTCCTTCATTTCTGCTTCGATCGTCCTTTTCCAGTTTGCTCGGATACTTCAATCGATCATCATCCTTCTCTGGAGAGTTTCCTTCCGACTGAAAACGTCTTCTGCTCTATGGGAACGTCCCAGCTTTGATGTTGCTTTGACCGCCTTGTTTGCAGTGATTAAGCCATTTGATGACTTCTAGCTTCTATGTGACAAACACTGGAGATTAACTTCATGAAACCATTTTGAAATGCTTTGAAAAAAAGAAAAGGATAATAATAGTTCCATATTTTCCTTTAAGGACGAGATATGAGCCGTATGTGTGTGTGTGTGTGTGTGTGTGCGTGCGTGTGTGTGTGTGTGCAGCTATTTTTCTTAAAGGACTAATTCGAGTTTTGTTCCATCTCAGTTAGGATATTTTGAGAATGTGAGGATTTTGTGTCTGTCCTCACTTTCTGAAACTACTCCTGAGAGCAATCTGTGGGTTAAGACTGTTTTATAATTAAGGTTAGAATTTTGTTGAGGTTCAGCCTAATATGTCAATGAATGTCCTCGTCACAAAGAGGTTTAACATGTTTGTGTGTTTAAGAAATATTTATCTTATTTCAGCCCTCTTTGACTAAAAATGTTCGATAAACAATAAGACGTAAATCGAGGTGGTCGCCATGACAGCTCACCAAAAGTGAAGCCAGAAGATCTCGATAGCCCCCTGATGACTAGTCACAGTATAGGTCATTGATGCCGCCGCGCTGAGGAAAATTAGAGCTACACAAAGTTTAAATTTATATTCTGATTCTGATATTCTTTTTCGTATATGTGTGTTTGTGTGTCAAGAGGGGATTTGCATGTTATTGTATTTTATTTCTCCAAACTGAATGATGATCTCACTGTGTTTCTTCAGATTTTTAATTTGTGAGTGAAATAAAATGTTTCTCCAAGCCCGCAGCCACGTGAATGAGTCTGTTGTTAATCCCACTGCTGGGCCACATTGTTGGAAAGTAATCTCTGCTGAAAACTACCTTAATGATGGGGAGACTAGAATGTTTTAATACCACATTTGTAGATAGAAAAGTATTTTGGACAGTATTTTTTTAAAGCACACAAAAAACATAAAGGGAGGCTTCATATGAAATAAAATCTCAGGAAAACCGGAGTTTGGTAATTTAATATTTAAATGTAAATGAACCAAAACAAGTTATTTATCCAGGAAACACTGAATCGAGTTTAAGCTGCAGTCTTCACTCCGAAACAGGAGGTGGCGCTGATGCGTCTGTTTCGCAGGTTGTTAACCACCGTTAAAGAAGTCTACCGTCAGCCAATCAGAGGCGTTGATGCTGATTACACCGAGCGGTTACATTTTTCGATCTCGGTACATTTCAACAACGACAACAACGCGTTTGTTTTATGAGCAAAAAGACGGCGAGTTGAAAAGCAACACTTTACCGATCAGCGTGGCTTCTGTATCGAACCAGTAATGTAATCAAAAAATACAGTTTTTGTTACAGTGTTGTTATTGTCCCACTTAGCAAAGTCCCAACGCTAACTTGCTAGCTAATGCTAATATTAGCTAGGTATTGCTAATGTTAGCCAACTCGGACAGAAATCAAATAATGCTTCGTGATGGACAGTCTTCTGTTTTGACGTCAGTCAGCTCATAAACAAGAGGCCGATATATGTGAGTATGTAATGCTGTTGCAGTATAAACCTCTTTCTTAACCATATATTTTCCAATTTGCCATCTGCCTGTTGTGTCATGTAGCTCCGATCCAGTCACTTTCTGGTTTCAAGTAACGTTAACGTTAACGAGCGCCTGTGTTGTTGATCTGCCGGTAGTTTTACGTCTTGAACCACAAACAACATAACGTTAAATAACTTCCTTGTTTGTCTCCAAGCGAAAGACAAGTATCAGGGCGATATGTGTTTCCCCGCTTTATTGTATATAACTAAAGGAATGTAACATTAATTAACTTAGCGATAATTTAGTAGTTGACTTATTTATCGACCCCTCTTTACCTTAATAAAATGTAGTGTAAAAGTATTTATAAAGTGACAAGTTACAACTTATTTCAGGTCTACTTTTCCATCGCCCAAAACGCTTCACCACCCTCAGCACGATGACACATTTGTGTTTTTGCTGGTGATTCCCCAAACATATAAACATTGGGTGGCAGTTGTGAGCCCTAAATTGTCTGTTCATAATAGTAATTAACCATAAAGCTGGGCTGCGACAGATGAACTCATCCACTCCACTTTAAAGACACCGTTGTATATGCGATGGGAGAGAAGTAGACAGACTTTATCTCTGATTCTTGTGGTTCACTTTGGATTGCTCAACATTTTCTGTGTAATGTATTTGAGACTTGATGGCATGAATTAAAATGACTGAATATTACTGTCTATCATCCTGCGCTTTCGTGGGATTGAAGAAAAAAATCTCCCTGTTTGTATTTTCCTAAAGCAGAGAGGACCAAAAGTGCTGATGGCGGTGGCTCCTGCCTCAATGGCGGATAATATCATAGTCCTTGATTATGATGAAGAGGAGAGTCTTCAACCATCTTGCTCTGCTTCCACCTCGTCCCCGCTGCATCTACCCAAAACTGTCTCGCCACTCAAAGCTCTGCAGCCGGTTCCGACCCACATCACCCAGTCACCTTTTGCCTCAGCAAAGAAGCAAGCACACGTTCTGCAGGTGGAGAATCAGAGGTTATTCACTGAGGTGAGCTTCAGTAGAGGCCTAAACTCTTGGAAAACCTTCATTACAATTAAAAGGTCCTGGTTTGTTATCTGCTTAAATAACAGGGTGCAACCTAAGACAATTGTCTGGTAGAGTAATACAATCGATTTTAATATATGCTGGAACTTAAAGCTCCTTTTGATGAAACTGTTATTGAAGTTTGCATTAAGCTGTTCATTACCATAAAGTCTTAGTCTTAGTACCTGAGTATCTTATTTATACAAGAAACACACTGAAACTGATTGTGAACTGGGGAATCCTGAATAACTACATGCTTACTCATCCCTTCGGTTTCCTTTTCCCCTCTAGTTTGTGGAGCACTGCTCAGGTCTTACACAGGACTGCCCTGAGGTGTTGACCTTTCTCCAAACCAAGCATGCCAAGGCTTGCCCTGACTTTCTATCATCTGTGGAGTTCAGGAACAGCTTGGGCCGATGTTTGACTCGTGCTCAGGCTAACCGATCCAAGACCTTCGTCTACATCAGTGAACTGTGTACTGTACTCCGGCAGCATGCAGCCAAGAGGAGGCAGAGCCTCACCAGGGTGGAGCCTGGGCCTTCTACCTCAACATGGGACTCTCCCTTGTCTACCTCTCTATCGCTCAAAAGTAAAAGCAAAACTAAAATAAAGTTGGATGAGGAGGGAGAAGGGGTGAAACCAGTGATGGAGGCTGAGCAACCTTCCACCTCAGGGCTGCAGGAGGAGGACAATAAAGAGGAGCTGCTGGAAGCAGAGAAAAAAGCAAACAGGTCTTCCAGGAAACAGGTCGGTGCTGAACTTAACTTATTCATTTTTCTTATTACTTCCCTTGTTACTTATTACTTATTTTGTTTGGTAAATGCTCTTTAACGTGTGCACTGTCCCCTTTGCTACTGTAATGCGTAAATTTCTCCTTCGTGAGACATTAAAGGTTTTCTGATTCTGAACACTCAGGCTTGAGTTTAGTTGTTTGCTCACAAAGATCTTTAATAAAAGCTGCTGATCGAAAGAAATATACATTTTATTGGTAACGAACATCTTGAGTCGGCGCCGTGTTTATGAAGTGCTTTTCGGGATAAAAGAGAAATGGTGAAGGTAAACTAGGAATGAAACAGTTGTGAGGCTGATTTAATGAAAGAGATTAATGATTTATAAACAAGTGCTTACAAGCGTTACATATTCTTCCTTTTCCTTCATTTCAGCAGCTAAATTTAGAGCAGAGACAAATAACAGTCGGGAGAAGAATTAATTAATGTATTCATGAACAAATGTACATTGTTGCGTTACATAAAGTTTTTAACATTGAATTATTGAATTGTTATCCATCCACCACAAAATGAAACTTTCATTCTGATAACAAATCTAAAAGCGTTAAAATATCCAGAGGAAAACTTGAACAATCCTGTCACAACTAATTGTGACTTGACCAAATGTACAGTTTCATTCTTTGTCTTTTGTTCTTGAGGTTCTACTTGAGAACACCAGAGTTATATGACCAAACTGGCCTGTCTGCTCCCATCTTTGTCCCAGATTGCGTACCTGGAGAACCTCCTGAAGTTGTACAACGATGAGATCTGCCGCCTGCAGCAGGCTGAGCTGAGTTTAGACGACCTGGCAGCAGAGGACTCTTTATACATCCAGGAGCACAGACTCAAACGCAAGGTCAGACTGTAGATCGATGCAGCTAAGTTGTCGTGAAGTTACTTTGCACAGGGTTGTATAAAAGCCAGCCCCGCCTCTCTGTTCTCTCTTCTTCCAGATGATGAAGATTTATGAGAAGCTGTGTGAACTAAAGGGCTGCGGCACACTAACAGGCCGAGTCATTGAGCAGAAGATAATCTACAAGAGCACTCGTTATCCCGAGATCAACCGGAAGGTGAGCTGTCTCGAGGTCTGAAAGTGTTCTGAGGTGCAATGAGTTTGGAAGAATTGGCCTTGTGTCTCAAATCGGGTACGTTCGTTAGTACGCTACACTGTAGTATACTGTGCATACTACATACAGTACACTACAGTGTGGTATACTGTGCATACTACATACAGTACACTACAGTGTGGTATACTGTGCACACTACGTACTTACTTTCATAGTGTGTAAGGATGGGATGGCTGGACAGAACTGAAATACAGAAACTCCTGTACAAACATTGCTGCTTTCTGTATCTATGTAACGTTAATTCATTCTATTTAAATGTTTGTTTACGTTTCACGTTGTGTAACTGCGTGTTTACATTCTTTGCTCTCCACTCTGCTGTCATTGAGCTCCCTGTAGTACATTTTGTGAAAATGCAGCTAATGCAATATTTGTAAAAAGGTGATCGTGTGTAAAGGACGTTGCAACACCAACCTAACGTAACACTCACAAATACAACATTCTGTAAATGGGAGGCAGTGCAGCATGTTTGACTGCTTTAGCAAAGCGTGCGCTGCCCCTACAGGACGTCCTCCGTGCCGCCTCCCGGCTCCGGGGCTGATCAGATATGATGAACTGAAAATATGACCTCTTCAAGTCGAGGTAACACTCGTTATAAGTCTGAAGTTATCAACCCGGGATACGGTTAGCATCGCTTTAAGCACTTCTGATTTACATTCCTAAATAAACCTTTAACAGTCAGGCAGCAGCTGCAGCTTCGTCAGTGGACAGCAGAAGTCAGACATCCACGTCCAACACGTTCTGTGGTGGGAGACGAGGGGACATTTCACAGGGCTTTAAGACATAAACTACAGTATTGTTTCATGTGTATGTACAGAAAATTTGATAAGCTGATTGTTTATTTGGTGTTCCCGCCTCCTTTCAGATCGAGCGTTTCATCAACAGCCCCGAGGCCCGGAGGAACCCCCCGGATTACCAAGACATCCTCCAGCAGGTGCTGCTCGCCAACAAGCGGCACAACCTCTGCCTGAGCAGGAAGCAGCTGAACCAGATCGCCAAGGAGGCCTTCAGAGAGACCGCGAGCCAAATGCAGGAGAGACGTCACCTGGATCTGGTGTATAACTTCGGCTCACATCTCACCGACCGCTTTGTGTCGGGTAAGACTCCGGCAGACAGAAGTCTTCTCTCTGCCTGCTGTTGTGGCAAGAAGAGTCCACGAATATGTTCTGTTATTGCACCAATATTGTTATATCTGGTACATTGCCTTAGCTCAGGTCTTAACCAACTAATTTATTGTCCCCCATTTGTTCTCTTTCCATCCTCTCCCCCTTTCTCCCCTCGTTCCCTGATTCCTCCTGCTTTTATGTCCACCGCCCTGTAAAGCCAAAGACCCGGCGCTGATGGACCCGTCACTGCTGCGGAGGCTGCGGTCCAACAGAGAAGTGTCTCTGACCCGCCTGGAGGAAGTCATCACCAAGTACGCCGTCAGGCAGGAGGACACGGAGCAGGAGAGGATGAAACGACCCGAGAAAGACAGCAAAGAGGTACGAATGCTTCAGGGCTTCTTTTCGTTGCTCTTTCCGCCCCAGGAACTCGATGATCTGTCATCTCTGATTCAGAAATACTCATTACTTCTGGCCCTGAAGCTGAGCTCCTCCTGAACTGCTCAGGAGGTGACAACTCAAGCTCCAGCAGCATGACACAGATTGCAATCAATTCGACATGCAGGCGATATTCTGTTCAGAATATTCTGAATAACTTTGTGCCAAGTAGCATTTTCAGTAGTAGCAGCAGTAATAATACTGCTTATCTGCGATCGCGGTCGTTAAATGTATCCTGGATACGATGACCTTGGTGGTACCGGACCCGGCTCCCCCCGACCTGACCTGGTCTGCACCTCACTGTATTTTCAGGGCCAAAAATCCGAAAAGGGAGAAGCAACTAAAGAAGCCAATGGAGTGGCCGAGGAGGAAGAAGAGGATGATGATGAAGAAGATGAATCGTCAGACCCAGACATCGAGGAAGAGATCCAGGCCAGCACTCAGCAGGACGGACCGGGTAAGAACAGACGTGTTACTGAACCTTTGGAGCTTCACACAGCAAAGTCCACGTACTTAATGAGGGAGGCAGTTTAACGGCATTGATAAGATGAGTCAGGATTCATCTGGCGGGTTATTGGGAGATGACATCTTACATTCTTTTAATAAGTTGGGACACAAATAGCTTAACAAGAGTATTTTGGATCAGATGGGTGCAGGATCTCAACACATCATTTCCCCTGTTTCTACAGACGACGATGAGAATGAGGAAGATGACAGTTACGAGGCCGAGCAAACGTCCGGCAGCGGCAACAAGGATGAGCAGCCAGACGGGTTGTCAGGAAGCGGTTCTGGAATCATGAAAGATGACGATGAAGAATTAGCCACAAGTGGGCTCAGTCCTCTTTCTGAGGACAGCAAGTCTCTTCTGTCTCCTCACTCCGACATCATCTCCCATAGTGACAGCCCCAGCCAATCAGAGCTCATGCAGCCTGATAACCAGAGCCCGGTGTGTAACGGTAACCCCGCAGCGTCAGAGGAGCCCGTGGTGGATTCCTCCAATCATGCTTCAGTTGTACTCGTCAGCCCCAGCAAAGTCACTAAGGACCCCACAGGCGTCTCCCCAGCGACAGCCAATGGGATGCAAGAAGTGATCACAGAAGAAAGCCAAACACAGGTTACCAACGGCAGCTCGCCTGCGTCGAGCCCCAGAATTACGAGGAGCCAGAAGAGGAAGAGGGTGGACACTTCACCCGAGAACTCCCAGAAAACGAAGCACGCCAATATCCAGGACAGGTGAGGCTGTGTTACGGAAGAGAAGCTCAAAATCTCCAGATTGACCAGTGCTTGAAAAAAGTTTCAGACTCGCTCACCCAGGGGGCGGAGTCTGTAGTACTGGCTGCTGTCAACAAGGGTTACCAACGAATCCTTTAACCAATTAATGACGGAAGCTGTTAAACTGTTCTCCTTCCTCCACCTTTGATGCTGATGTGCTTTTCTTCTTCTCTCCCCAATTCTTTCCCCCGCACCACATTCCCTTGTTCCTCAGGGAGGTCGATATCCCTCTGGACATGGGCGTTCTTTGCTGCAACTCTCCGCAGCAGGCGGAGTCCAAGCGAGCCGACACTCCCGACTGTGAGCTGGTCAGCAGCTCACAGTCGACGCCGCCTCCCAAGGAAAACAAGGTGGGGGTCACACGATGAGAGTTCTTGGTATGATTTCACCACCTTTATTCAGCGTTGAATATCAATCAATCACATCAGTTAAATTAGATTCTGTCTTCAGTTTTTATCACCAAAACATGTTTCCTTCACGAGGAGCAAAGTTATTAATAAAATATTTTTACCAACGTAATGTCCCCGAGGTTGTTCCAACAACAGGAAGTCGGCCGCGGTTCACAGGAAAGACCACTCAGGTTATATGTTTGGTGAAGCTGGAAGATATTCATATCTTAACGGGATAAAAACAGGGAGACATATTTCACATCAGACCACACGCAGGACCTCACACGGCGTTTATACTCAAATACAACAAACATGACCTCAGATAGAAACAAACATGGAGGCTGATAGTCATCGTCAGCTGCGTTTGCACCACATTACAAACAAAGACGCAGGATGAAGTCACGGCTGAGGATCAGGATGGTTAAACTATCTGCCGCGCCAGCTGGAGGTGAGATGGAAGTAGAATTTGATCCACTCCCAGCGGTGCTAGCTTCTGCTACAAGCTAACCCAACATCCGGTTGGTGACGCTGGACGTCCAGCTCGCTCGCATTGGCTGTTGTGTGTCTAGTCTTCCTTCCATCGCTGTTCCTCCCACATTGTTTGACATGTACGATTGTTGCATCCTGTCCTGGAGTTTCACCTGGCCGAGCAGAATCCCCAAAGATTTAATGCGAAGCAGAATTAGCTCCGAAATCCTCCAGATTCATAGAAAAAAAGATTCATCTTAAAAAAAATGACATGTCAAATGTCTTATTATTTATTAGCTGTAATAATTGTCTGTGTGTGTCAGTCAGTTCAGTGTTAACACAAAGCCTGTTTGTCTCTCCAGGTCAACGTGTCCACGCAGTGCGATCCGCATGAAATCATCGTCCTGTCGGACTCTGAATGACCTTTGACCCCCTCCCTCAGAACTTTTGCTGGGGACCGTCCTCGACCTTTCGCTTGTAAGAAGTCGAAACTGTGAAAGTGCTGATGAATAAAAATCTAAAGAAACAAATTTAGATTTCATATAAAAGCGCTTTAAGGCCACGGACAGGTAACGACAGGTAAACATGACTTACCTTGACTACACGTCAGCAAACGGCTAACGTGTTCAAGGAGCTGAGCGTTGTCTGATTCTGCTGTGTGAACAAGATTACACTCTTCATTTCCGATGTCTCCATTTTTGAGTGTAGCCGAGACCTCATCTGGATCTTTTTTTTGGTGATACAAGCTGCCGGACTTCTGTGTTTGCAGCCGGCTGTCGTCCAGCTGCGAGAAGCGATGTTTATTTTCTGTTCTGACTAAAGTAAAAATCCTCTTTGGAATTACGGATCCAGTGCCTGAGAACATGAACTGTGCAAAACGTGACGGGAGACGGTCCTACTTCAGACACTTACCTGGCGTGGGCGCCAGTTCTACGCTGGCCTGTTTACAGTTTTATAGTTTTTAAAGTATTTTTTCATACAGGAGGGGGGGGTGGCGGTCTGGACTGGAACGATCACATGACATTGTTGTACCTGCTGTTGCCGTTCATGATGTGTAGAGAGCGAGCGAGCGACGGCGTGTGTGCTGCAGCAGTAAAGTGGTTTTTACATCTTTCCTTTGACATGGTTTTATTTTCTGTTTCAGAAGGTAGTTTCTTCCTGCCGACCTGCTGCAGGCTCGATGAGCAGTGAATACACAGTCAGAGGATACGGCTCGTAGTATTTTTCTTACTGTCAACAAATCCAATGAAAAGCCAAAAGGTAACGCAGAATTAAAGGTGTTTTCTGTGTAGTATCACACTTGGCTGCTCTGCAGAGTTCTGTTGTCGTCAACAAGTGATGGTAATCACTGGGTGACATGTTCCTCCATCACAGTGGACACACACCGGTTCTGCACATCCTGTTGAAGAGATGTGGATTCGTCGAACGCGTCGACCTTCAACTCCTCTCTCCTGACCAGGGTGAGCTGTGGTAAAATACCAACAGGTTGTCGGTCTTTTCATGGGATTTGTTGGCATTCCACAGTAACACTATCGTTATCCTTTAAAAAGCAGTGAGCACAAAAACGTTTTGCAGGGATTCTGACAGTTAAAGGATGATGCCGGTGTTTTTCCCATGTGTTTGGGTCGAAGGTATTCAGAGGAATGAAAAGTATTGGAACGCTGAGCGAGATCCACCGGGAGCCGCCAGCGTCTATTTAAAGTGTTGTGGTTGTTGTTGTCAGTTTCTGAGAGCCTCATAGGAAGAATCCTTCCAGGAAAGACCCTGTAGTTTGTGTTTCTCTTCCTCCGCCTCTGTTCTAACATCCTCTTCAGCCGTGTTGAGACCAGGGCTCATTGAATTGACGACGTCTCGTGTCATCGGGTCTTTGCTGTCATCCTGCTGTGGTTACGTGTGCACTGATGCAGGTCAACATAACACCTTTAACTAATAACGTGACCTATGATAACAACTCCCCGCTCACGGAACAGCTGTTTTTGAGATAACAGAAGTTGTTTCTGTGACGTTAGTCCAGCTCTCTCAGCAGCTCTCACACCCTGTTGACTTCCTGCAACAACCTGTGATGATTCAGAGTGAGACCTCACACACGTCCGTGTCAGGAGACTCTTTCTGACGCCGTCAGACAAGATAAGACAATCCGAAGCTGTCCGTGACAAACACAAACACTGGTCGGTGACGGACTGCATTTGTAGACTAAAGTGTCCTATGGACCAATTCTAATACTGTTAGTTCCCAGGATTCATTTCAACCCGGAAACCAGGTTGGAAAATATTATAATCTTTAAGATTGAGATTTCTCCTTTAATGTATCTGAAACACGGCTGATTCTCGGTTTATGAATTCTACTGAGCTCGGCCCAGATGACGGCCGGTCCTCCTTGTTTACATGCATCCTAAATTCAAACTAAATACACATTAAACCTAAATCCAACCTGGCTGCTGCTTGTCAGAGCAAATCACTTGTGTCCAGTTAAGTTAAGTGTCTCTGGTCTGTTAAGTTAAGTGTCTGTTTTAGGCCCATTTCAGGATCCTAAAGGTCCTTGTGATACACTGTCTTATTTTTCGTCTCATTCAGTGCAGAATTTATTAATTATTTAATCAAACCGGTATCAATTGTGTCCTTGTTGTCTGTCTGATGTCCCACATGATTCTCAGAAAAGGTCCTCAGGTGGAAGGAGGCTTCTTCTTACAACAATCCCTGTTTTAGCAATTTTCATTCTGTGCTTCATTTTAATTCAAGTCTGGTTCATTGATTGTTTTAGGGTAAATGCTATCTTCAATGTGAACCTTCAAATGGAAGTGGAAGTATCTCAGGCCTCATTTCTACAGAGGACACATCCACCTCTGTGAAATTTCCTTTTTTTCCATTTTTAATAACAGAATAAAGGCTACATTTTGTTATATAAAGCTGTTTTGGATTTTTATTAAACAAAGATCAGTAAAGTAGTTCCGTCTCTGACTGTATAAAAGAAGTGGACATGGCCACCGTTGAAGCCTCACCATGCTGTCTGTTTATGAGGCCAGGCTTCTTCCTTGCCAGGAGTCTGGTCCTCCAGAGATTCTGCTTATAAAACATTTAGGGAAGTTGGATGCTTCATTGAACTCTGGAGATAATCAGTGTTGGACTGTAAATCAGTACAAAGCGGTTTATCTGTACATGATTACAGTGGGATGACTTTGTACTGTTATCCATTGTTAGAATCAGACATTGGTTCAGTCCTCCTGCCGGGCTTGATGACGTAGCATCGTTGACCGTTTGAAGGTCCAACAGGTGCTGATTGTAACAGACAGGTCGCCATGGCAGCAACTTGTCAATCACAAGGTGCCTAAAGCTGACACTGCTTTATAATGTGACCACAATTCATAAAATGAACATCAGGCTGTCTTAAAGAAGACTTGACTTGAAGGAATGAGACCGTAAACGTAATAAGTTGAGATGTAGCATTGCAACCAGTGGTGTTGCCCCCTGCTGGCCATTAGAGAGAATGCATCTGCATTAAGTGCTTTGTACATCTTGTGTACCGTCTATGGTCTACCTCGTGTTAGTGATGTGAAGTAATCACAACCTGAGACAAAGTGAAGTCCTATTGAACGCTGGTATAAACACACATCCACAGCAATCTGACACCGTTTGTGATAAACATTACACAAGAGATTAAAGACGGTCGGTTATTTGCACCAAATAATTTATTAATCTGTTATTTTCGTACACAGCAGAGGTGAATATTGATGTAGTTTATTACATTAGTAGTACCACTCAGGATATACATAAACTGTTGTTCTCTATAATCACCCTTCAACAATCAACTGGTCGACCAGAGGAGGAAATGTCCTGTAACATAGTGTGTGAAATGTACAAAAATAAAATACCTCAGTTTTCAGCAGCAACTTCGACCAGTAATCCCCGTCGTTGATTTTGCTGTTTTCACTTCTCTTCTTAAAGGAATGTTCCGCTCTTCTGCCTCTCATATGAAGAAGAAGAGAAGCCAGAACTCTGTCATGTAGGAGGAAACCAGACCTGGACCACGGCTTTGTGAAGGACCCCTCGAGGCCCCCCAGATTAAAAATAGTTTTGCGCTTTCTATGAGATTAAAACAATGGATGATGTTGAGGTTGCTGAGTTGCGTCCAAACTTCCAATCCAACATGCCGTTGAGGATGCAAGATATTTATCCTAGCAGTAGCACGCGAGGTGCATACTGTTTCTGGGGGAAAATTAAGAGTATGCAAGGACAACATATCCCACAATGCAACGCAGCGGTGACAACAAGAAGAAAGTGAGACACAGAGTGATGAAGGCAGCTCTGGCAGGACGTCAGTAACACTTCAGTTTAAACGTTTGTGTAAACAGCAGCAACACTGAAAGAAAAGAGGGATTCTCCTTCAGAGTTTAAAGAACTTCCTCTTTTCACAGCTTCAGACGGGATCTTGTGTCGGTATCAGTTACAGGCAGTGAATATGAGGCGTAAAGAAACAATAGAAATCTGTCTGATAAGTATCCCGTCCTTTTCACATTTCTCTGAGCTCTATGAGGTTTTTCTTGTGTTGAAAAAAGGTTGCGCCTTCATCGTTATGTCGAGATGAGCTCTGGGCGAGGCGGCGCCACAGAATCACGTAAGAGACGTCGGTTACAAGGGACACGGACGACTTGGTAGAACTGAACATTGAAATGAGAGCATGTTGTGTGCAGCAGGTCGTTCCTATATCATTCTGCAGATGTGCGTTTCCTTTTTATAAATCACAAAACAACACTGCAGGAAATCACAACTATTTTCTACTCTAGTGTTGTCACGAGGGGGGGGGGGGGGGGT
>CAAKHC010005332.1:3010-16737 GCA_901007825.1 Macroramphosus scolopax | reverse complement strand
GGGGGGGGGGGGGGGGGGGGGGTTCATGTCCGCACACGACTCAAAACAAAAACGTAAACGGTCGGATCAACTTGGATAGTTAGAGAGAATATCTGAGTCACAGAAGGTCCGTGTTGATGAGGCCACTTGTTCAGGGGAATGTTTCCTACAGTCCTGACGTGTTCGCGCTTCAATGCTTCTTTAAAGTTTACAGTATTTCCAGAACAGCAGCGTCCGGCTTCGAACGGGACGCACGTCGAACACAACACATCACTTTTGTTTAAGTCACACCGCTGCCGTCGGCACTGACTTCACACACGTCTTCATCACACACACTTCGACCCAACACAAGACCACCAAACATCCCTGATCCTGGACTCTCGGAGACGACCCCCAGCAGCGCCCCTGCAGCCGACATGCTGCTCAGAACAGAGCTGTTACTCACACTGTTGTTACTGCCGCCGCCTCCGGACGCTGAGACGCCAGCGTGCTGTGTTGACAGACCTGCACCTGAAAGATGTAAAGAGGGAACAGACACGCCCCCTCTCCCTCCTCCTCCTCCAAGAATCCCACCTTGACCTCCCTCGCCTGGTGAGAGGAGGAGGTGAGGTGAGGAAATCAGATCCGACCCATCTTCCCCTCCACCTCTTCTCCCACTTTCACTCCCGCTCCCGCCCTCACTGCCCTCCCCCGGTCCACCACGCCGTTCGCAGTGCGAGCGGTGCCTCATGAAGCTGTCACGCCACATGAATTTCTTGCCGCAGCCGACGCAGTCGTACGGCTTGAGGCCCGTGTGCGTCTTCATGTGCTCTGTGAGGTGATGCTTCATTTTGAACTTCTTGGCGCAGACGGGGCAGTGAAAGGGCCTCAGGTCCAGGTGCATGTTAATGTGGCGGTCCCTCATGCTCTTGTGAGTGAACGTCTTACCACAGTGGCACATAAACACTTTCCCAGAACCCCCGGCGCCACTGCTGCTGCCACTGCCCCCACCCATCCCCCCACTGTCCATGCCATCCACTCCCAAACCGCCCTGAAGGTGGACCGCACCGTGCTCCAGACTGGGACCTTTGAAAGAAGCGCCTCCGATCATCCCGCCCGCCATCCCCAGAGAAGGTGGGGCCGCATCCATCGACAGTCCAGACGCCTGGCTGTAGAGGAGGATCTGGTTTCCCTGCATGTCCAGGGGGAAGAGCTGGGCCCGGGCCGTGGCTGCAGACTGGACCTGGCCCAGCAGGGCGGAAACAGCACGGTTAGCGCTCTGGCTCTGGCTCTGACCTCCTGCGCTGTCATGAAGGTGCTGAGCTAACGTGTGGTCCATTAAACTGCCTTCAAACTTGAGGTAGTCCTCTGAAGACTGGCAGTAGTCCAACTGGGGACACAGAGGGAGAAGGACTCAATTTTCAACAGGCCAAAAGAAACTAAGAATTTTTTGAAAGAAGTTGCAATCACATAAAATGTCTTAGAAGAGAGACTCAGTTCACCTGTGAGTCCATGTCGCTCTCAGCTCTGCCTCCCAGCTCCGCAGAGAGACTCCGAACATTGGAGATGTTGAAGTCACTTCTCTCCCGCTCTCTGGCCATCTCCACGTCTCTGTCGTCCTCGTCATCCTCCTCTTCTCCTCCCTCCTCCCCGGACACGACGATGAGGTCGTCATCCTCCGTGCGTTCGGTTTTCACCACCACCCACTGCTTGCGGGGCATGATGCTGGGCTGGCTGTAGGTGGGGCGTTTCTGCAGAGGCGAGGCGGAGTCGTCCCCGTCCTGTCAACGCAGATACTTCACATTGTAATTCACTTATAAGGAAAACCATATCAGTGTTGTCATTAAACATATCTGCTTCACTGAATGTCTGTTTACCAAAGCTGCGATGACAGACGCTGATGGCCGAACATGAGCCAATGAGATCACTTCCACAGGAACATACATGTTCAAAATGAGACTTTCTTTTTACAATAAATTAAAAGTGAAGTGGGCAGACGTTTGGCACCATCGCTCATCCTTTCATTTATTTTGTTATAATAACCTAGATAATCGGCGCCCTCTCTAACATGTCTTCATCCATGTGTATCACAACTAGCCTGAACTTCAGCGTGTCCCTGGACCCCCAAAGCTCGTCTATGAGAGCATCGTGATGTGTAACAGGTCATCTTGTTGTTTCAATTTGGAAATGCACAAAAAAAGCACATTAACGCACTCACCTGGTAGGAAGACACGCCAAAGCTATCGCTGACTCCGACTTCCTGCTCCGTCACCGAGCTCATTTTCTTCCTCCGGCCACTGCCTCCTCCTCTTCCCCTCTTCTTTTGGTGGTACAACACCTCCTCCTCTTCCTCCCCTACTTCCTCTTCCTCTTCTTCGATCAGGAAGGCCTCCTCTCCTCCAGACGGGGTACAGTAGCTGGGTGTGTTGCTAGCTCTGCCCCCTTCCACTGAAACCCCGGCTGTGGCTGCGCCGCTTCCCCCAAAGCTGCTGCCGTCCCTGGGGCTGAAGTAGTTGGTGCTGCTGGGAGATTGGCTCTCACTCACTGACGGGCGGCTGGGAGGCTGCGAGCCATGCCGGGGCTCGTTGGACTCTGCACCCTGGGCTTGATCACGACCAACGTCGCCATCGCTACCACCTCCGATACCTACAGAGCCTCTGCCTGCAATGCTGTCACTATTGCTGCTGCTGCATCCAGGGTTGCCTGACCCTTCCCCCCGACAGACGCTGGCTCTGTCCTGCACTACGCCACTTCCGGTGCTTCCCCCTCCCACTGCAGCTCGACCCTCCTTGAGCAGTTCGGTGCATTTATCCACGATGTGCCACATCTGCAGGACGCTGCCCACAGTGAGGTAGTTGACGATGTCATCACGTAGCATCCGGAGCTGACCCGTGTAGGCGCAGCTCAGCACGCTTTCAAAGGCCAGCGGGTCCATCACCGCCGGGATGGAGACAGTGGACATGTTCTTCAGTAGTACCTTTGGGTGGGAGGAGAACAATAGATGAGCAATGCTCCCAAATATCATCCCAAGTTAACTTGATGATTAGTAGCGAAGGCTTGTGGTACAGACTCGGCTCCTTGGTGACAACATTGCTCAATCAGCCACATTGCTTTCAATTCATGACCAAGGTCTGCTTAAGATAATCGAGAAGTAAAAAGTGTCTGAAGTCTAAGCCACAGTCAAGGTCTATCTTTATGAACCAGCCCCAGAAGTCCTCGATGGCCTGGAGGCCAGACTATCATAGACACCAGCTACTATAATGTAATGTTGACAAAATAAAACTGTTGCACATTCAGTTGGTCGTAGCCTCTGAATGTGGTTTTATAGCTTTCTATTTGGTCCAGATTAGAAAGGCATGAATATGAAAGTGATTTCTTCTACTGCTTAGAAAACATCTCATCTGCGTCACACACCTGATCATGGAAGTAGGGTGAGGAGGCTGCCAGGACGCAGCGGTGGGCCTTAAACACGTGTCCCTGGACGTGGATGGAAAGGTCACAGAGCCTGCCGTCCTCTCTCTGCTGGTTCAGGCTGCCCAGCACTGAGGCCTGAGCGCTGGGGAAGCACACCTGCACCACCGGGCCAGATGTGTCGCTGGGAGCTGAGCTGCTGCCCACTTCCATGGGCAGGGACTGCATCTAAGTGAGCAAACGAAAATGTGTGCGAAAGAATTCAGGGCCACGATGCAATACGTTTTTTAAATGATGCTGTCTCTTCCTGGCTTGTGAATTTCTGCAGTCTGCTACACTTTGAAGTGAGGGTGGAGAAGCTGGGAAAATATTAAGTCTATGGCCGAGCATATTTATTAATATATACAGTCTACTTTCCCTACCAGACATATTCAGTTGTATACACAGTTTATGTTTATGTTTATTTATAAATATACAGTTTGTGGTCGCTGCTAGCAGCGGATCAGAGCATCAACAGCTGAGGTACAGACACTTTTAGTTGTCAACAGTTAAACTACTGTGTTTTGAGTCATTGAAGGTGGCCCCGCTGAGTAAATGTTTTGCTGCTGTTTAACAGCTGTCAGCCCCCCCCACACACACACACACACACGCGCGCACACACACACACACCGCTACATTTCCATACAGATGTGACGTTAGCCTGCTAGCTAGCTCAGACGGCTAACTTAGCTCCGAGAACACCAGAGCCGCTGCCGACACCGACCTTTTACTCGACACCGTGGCCCTCACGACTGCGGTCTGTGTCCCGGCCGACGGCCGCCTGTCCCGGTTTATCCGGGCCCTGAAGTTCGAGGACCATTTTTGGAAAATGTTCTCCCCATCTGATCTCCGCACCAGCAGACAGCGACGCGTCGCCTTTAACGGGCGTCCAGACAGACGAGCCAGACTTCGGCCGACACAAAATAAAACAATCCCTTTTATTAACGATTCGGCGGATCGGCAGTTTGAAAACGATAAGTCGTCATCACAATGTCGATGCACACGGCACGCTGGGGGTCTTCATCCCCGAACATCTCCGAGAAGACACATTCACTGACAGTAGCTCAGACAAAAGTCATTGACCACTTTCTCTCTCTGGAAATAAACGATGTGAGTTTAATACAAGAACGAGACAAATGATTATAACGTTATGACCTCACCAGTGGTTCTCAAAGTGAGGTCCGGGGACCGCCGAGGGTCCTTGAGGGGGTTCCCAAGCGAAAGGGGAAATTATTTAATTTCATTTAACTATTTGACTATTTTAGTTACTGATTTCATTCACTTCCTGTCATAAAATTATCTAGTCTGGTCTAATATTAATTTAAAGGGTGTCTGAATAGAAGAGAAGCCGTAGTTTATTTAATTAGAAACTAATGTAACTGGCTGCTTAATTAGTCTGTTGATTAATCAGGCCGATTATTGGTATTCTTTGTATTACTTCGGATAATCCTCATCGTCCAACATCCACACTCGTGAGGCAGATTAAAAAAATTTGTGCGTTTTTTTAATTTATTTTAGTTAACTCCCAAATAAGGGGAAGTTTAGTTGTTTTATGTAGTTGACACATTATTTTTTTAATTTAAAAAAAATAATTCACTGGCAATAGAGGTAAGGTAAGCAGACAATTACCTGTGTTAATAAATGTTTATTCAAGTTCAGTTTATTAATCCTGAGCTACACAGGTATCTACTGAGACACTACAACAGTGACTTCAAATTTAGGGTACTTAGATACTACCTCCTGCTCACCATCCTTATTTATGATGTCAGGTACGGTAATGTAGGCGAACTCAGGCGAGCTGGATCTCGCTGACTTTCTGAGCTGCAGTTTCAATAACTTACTGCACCTCTGTTTGTTTTTTTTTCAAGCTGCCACTTGAATGTGCAATGGAAAAATGTTTGGTTTGTCTTTTCAAGGCTTCCGTTGGCGGGCTGTTTGGAAGAGCAACTGCAGCCGATGAAGATTAACACAAACAAAACGATTCTTAGATTCATGGTTATAAACTATTTCAAACAGGTAAGACTGTAAGGATTCATTCTTTCATGTGTGACGGCTGACGCTGAGCGGGAGTTTCAGGTTGACACTTCTTTGTGTGACCAATCAGGGACCAATCAGGGACCAAGCATTATTCAGATTTGAAAATCGTACATTTTTTATTGGTTTAAAACAAAATTAAAAGATAACATATCCATGCCAGTTGCTGCATGTGAAGGGGTTAAAAGCAGAGTAATGTCCCGGAAGTAAAAGCTTTCTATTTCCGATTGGCGCTCGCAGTGCCGATCACACAGTCGTTCACCTGTGAGGAGAGCAGATGAACATGATGTCAAATATCCCCGTATCATTGATATGAAATGACTGTTCGCAGAACAACCGTCCACATTGAACATTGTTCTCATTGCAAACATGTGAAGGACTATTAACTCACTTGATCTTTTATATCGAATAATTAAAACAATTTTGGGAACGTGATAATTTTACATGGGGAGATGTAACACGAGCATTTCTAGAATGCAGGTTTACTTAATGTCACCATGAATTTCACTTTATATCTCCTGTTCCATGGTACCAGCTTGGTCACTGAGAAAGGACATGAAATGACACTGACCTTGCTGGCGAACCTCAAAGAGTTGAGGGTTTCCCCAAAGCTGTCCGACTCCGGGGCAATGTTGACGAACATCAGGCTGCGGGGAGAAAGACAACCAACATAAATAACCTTACTGCAGTTAACCTGGCGGAGAACATAAGACGAGCCACGTCATAAAAAGACGTCTCGGTCATTCTTTAGCAGGTCACTGCATCACTGGGACTTGGACCTGACATCCTCTGCATGTAGAATATCACTGTGGACATAGTATTGGTGATGTTCTCTCTGCCCTGAGCTTCTGGTACATGCGAGGTACAGCCATATTGATAAAAACTCACGTTTTGCTGTTTCCTCCCAGGCAACCCTGCAGGAGGTAAGTCAGCTTTGAGTTTCTGTAAGGAACGAAGCTCTCCTGGAACACAAGCAAGATCAAATGTTACAAAAAACACGAGTCCTATTTACATTTTGAGCATCTTGAAGTCCATTAAACAATTTAACCAAGTGTGTTCACACTGCCAGAACTCTTAGCTGACAGACCTTGTTGGCCAGTGCAGCAATGACGATGCCAAGGTTGGACAGAGAGCCGTTGATGGCGGTCATCTCTTTAAAGCGCTCCCCCTGAGACTGACTCTTCAGCATCCGCTCACTGCCCGCCAAGTCCACCAGGCACAGGGTGGCTACACACACACAAAATACATCTTTTTAACAATAATATGGCGGTTTACCAATAACATTAATGATGAGTCATTAGAGGAAAATAAACAAGCGAGATGTGATGTTCTAAATACAAAAGTGAAGCTACATTTCAGTGTGTGACATAACTGGGATCACACTCACACTTGCAGTTGACGTCCCTGCCAGCGTTCACTCCCTCGATGTCCAGCTGGAAGACTGAATGGGAGCGAGAGGAGCGGTCGTTCTGGGCGGTCTGAGCTGTGGAGCGATTCTGATTAGCCAGGTCGATCAGGCCGAGAATCTGGCATGAGAGGAGGAGAGGAAGGCGGTCAAACGACAGACTGACATACAAAGTCTGCAGAAAATCTTTATCAGAACCTCCCAATGTTTCCAACATTCGGTGCACTGAAGGGATCGGGATATCGGCCTGCTGTACCTGATCCTCGTTGGAGACCTTTTCGTAGGTCAGGTTGGTGATTGTCACCTCGTTGTTGTTCAGCTTGCGGATCTCGTGCTCCGGCCTCTTGCTGGCCTTGCCGGTGTAGAGGAGGTCACGCAGGCTCTCATTGTAGATTTCAACAAAGCTTGCCGTGAATGTGAACTGACAGAAATGGTTCCAACATTTGGTAAAAAGTATTAGTCTCCAAACTAAGATAAGATCTATGTACCCGACATTAAGACTGAAAATGTAATAATAACATGATCACATGCATGACGTTACTAACTAACCTTCCAGCCTTGTGCTTCCAGTTTCTCGGCTGCTCTGAAGATCTGCTGCACGGCTCGGGGAATGACACCTCTGGTCTCGTCGAACTCGTCCCCCTCCATGGTGTACGTCTTTCCACTTCCTGTCTGGCCGTAAGCGAAGCAGCAGACATTGTATCCATCCAGCGCTGACTGCACCAGCAGGGAGATCTCTTCAAATATCTGCAGGCACAAACCAAGAATCAATTGCAACCACAAAATACATAAATAAATATCTAACCATGGTTGATATGTATTCTTATATCCATCAGAACATTGATCCATGTACACATCGTTTACCTCCTGCTGTGAAGCCTGCGGACCGAAAACACGGTCAAAGCTGAAGTTGTAGTTCTTCTGAGTGTCGGCACTTCTCCCTGTGTGAGACTGAGAGACACACGGAGGGCAGTTAGGAGCTTGTGATGTGCTGCCACAACGTAAAACTACATTTTGTGTCAATCTATTTACTTGCCACTTGTGTTTTTGTGTCTACGTGGACATGGAGATTATTAACTCACTTTAACGTCCATCAGACCTTTTCGTCTCTAATCATCAATGGAAGTGGCTGATTAGATATTTGTTAAGCTGGCCTACAGAAAAGAATATCTCCATTATCAAAATGCCTTGATTATCCTCACCTCCTCTGTTTTGGCCAGCGTTATTGTCTTGTTGTCACTGGCAGGGAGCTGGATGTGCTTAGTGAGGCCTCCGTCCACCAGTGGACGCACTCTGCAAAACACCCTGATATTCCCCTGCAAGACAAAGATGATGTACAAAGCTGTTTGAGAAAGAGTAAGAACACAAGTTCTCTTGTTGCAAAGTTGTCAGAAGGATTTCATTTTCTCTCATTAAAACCCATCTAGTAAAAAAATAATCCCAAAGCAACAAATATATGAAAGAACCGTATTTCTAACCGGTGAAATATCTCACAAAACGAGGTCACCTGTTGACCAAACCCGAGGATTAGTCGACCTGTGATCTTCTGCCCCTCCTGTTAACTGACCTTGAGCTCCTGGATGGTATTGTGGAGCCGCCGGCGCTCCATCTCTCCAGCGTGGAGCTCATCCTTCTGCTGGACCACCGTGTCTTTGAGAGAACGAACCTCTTCCTCTGCGTCCCTGAGAGTCGCCTGCAGGCGGGCCAGAGTTGACTCCTGCACCGAGAGCTTCATCTGGAGTCAGAGAAAAGTTGAATGTGGATCTTCTGTCTTTGCTCAGCATCATTACACCAGGGTTTGTGGAAGTTGGTGGCAAGTTCACAAGAGGTTCTCTTAAAGAGTTTACGTGTATATAAGTGTTGTCTTTTTTCGAAAGAAATCAATTCATGTTTCAACATATCTTATATCATTTTCCAGGACCGACTCCTGTCCAGTAGCAGACGTTCATACCTTGAGAGTTTGCAGCTCCGTCTCCTGGCTCTCCCGGAGAGTCTCCATGACCTTGTACTTGCCCTCCAAGTTGGAGAGCTCTCGTTGCATAGTGTTCTTTTCACTAGACACTTTCTCCAACTCATCCCGGACACCAAAGAGAGCCTGAAGCTTCTCTTCATATTCACTAAAGATGACACAATGAAACAACACTTAATAGAATGCAAACAGATAAATGTATAACGCTGTAAAATGCTGAAATCAAATGAATCTGTTCTAATATTTGATCCTTTCACCTGATCTGACGTTTCTGTCTCTCAAGCACTTTCTCCATTTCAGCCACTCGTCCGTGGCTCTGGGCCATTGTGCCTTTCAGAACCTCGTTCTCCTGGTGGACAGATTTGACTTTGCTCTGGTAGTTATGGATCTTCTCCTCCATGTCGCTGACCTTCCCCTTCAGGTCCCATGCAGCCCGCCGGGTGGTCCCGCCCCCACCTGTGCACAACACTACTGTCAACAGGTCGATAGGAGGAGAAGTGTCTTTCAGAGCTCAGGCTTATCTGTTATGGAACTATCCTCTAATATAATGTTTCTCCTCTTGGATTTGGAGTTTGTATTAAATAACTAACTCTGTACATCTACTAACATTTCTCAAACTAACATCCTAGTTTCCCATTTGCAGCCTCAAATACAGCATCGAACAAATCCCCGCTCTCATGACTCAAGCTGAACATGGGTCTTACCAGCCTTTGTGCCAGTGGAAGTTTGTTTCATGTTTCCTCCCCTTGCCACAGTTGAAGCTGTTGACTGTTTCAGGACACCTGGTGGAACATAGAGGCAGTTAAGGAATACAGAGTTTGTGAATTGTATTCATCTTCTACCTTAATTATACCACCGTCTTGTTACAGAGTAAACCCACAGAAAGTCTGGATTTATTTGAAACCGGTTGATTTACTACAGCTTGTAAAACTCCATCACTTCAATCACAGAGCTTGTGAAAGACCTGCAATCCTGAACATGAAAACACCATCTAGCAGACAGCCCATCCTACCTCTGGAAGGACCAACAGCCACAGTTGCAGCTCCCACACTTCGGGTCGGCTTAGCTGGACGAAGTAGGATAGAGATAAATGTTACGGACAAATAATAATACTAATGAAATCAGACGAATCCCAATGAAGCTGAACCACAGAGAAATAATTGATGACACACTGAACTAATTATTTAACGAATGCCTTTAGCTTGTTGATGATAAGTAACTTACAAACATGTGCCCTGGTTGCTGCAACAGGATGCCGCTTGGTACCAATGATTGTAGCTGCAGCTTGTGGTTTGACTGGCTCATTGTCCTTACGAGTCCTCTTCTGCAAAGCAAAACACCAGTATGAACATGAAACAATTCAATTGTGAACTTATAATAATTGAATCTTACACCTCGATCACAAATTCATCCACAACCTCCACTCTGTGGCCGATGTCAATTAGATGTAGATGCAAAGAACATGATTACAATACTATACACCACTAACGACACTATAGTAGAGATTGATAAAAGCCCAATGGACAAGACTTACTACAGTTAATTTGGCTTTATACACGTTTGTGTAATTGTGTCAGGACCCAATACTTAACAGCATTTACTTCACAATCTGCCTCATTGCCAAGAAACCTACTCGGATTTACTTTCCAGATTTCATCCAGAAGTGCTGGAACAACATCACAGAGCTGGAATTTAGGAGCTTGATGAGATGAATCCAAACAGCAACACTGGAGATTTTTCCATTACATTTTAATAACATGCTTAATTAACCTGTCACAGAAGAGCTGACGGTTAATGTAATGATGTTTACCTGAGCAGGCTGAGAGTCCTGGCTGTTCTCGGAGCTGCTGCTGCTTGTGAGGACCCGCTTGCTCGTCATGACTGGCAAGCGGGACATCTTCTGCTGAGGTAAAGAGACGCAATCGGATATCATGTCGTGAAAACAGACGATCACAGACAGGAAATCTCGAACACGAGCCCATCTCGGCTAATAACGATCAAACCGAATCACGACCAGGTCACCAAATGCCACCCTCACCTATGAAAGCAGTTTCAGCCCCCGATTCATCGTAGGATTTCTGATGACGTCACTTTTGTGGATATAACGCTACCAGTATTTTAAGCTAATTCGGTTAGAGCTAGCTAGCGTTACCTTAAACCCGACATTATTCATTCGATTCCTTGCGTTAAGATGCCCCGAAATTTCCAACGTCAAAGACGTGAGATAGCTAACAATAACCATATCTGTTATCTATTGACAGACACATAAAGTTAACGTTAAGTTAGTCATAACACGTATGCTGCTGAGTGACTTTGTGCATCTTGCTTTGTTTTAGATCAACCATTGCCTTTGGCTGAATTCGAGTGAAGTCAATAGCTAATCTAACTGCACGATCTATCTTTTTCCCAGAATGCTACGCGCTTGTTTTTTTTAGCAAAGTTCGACAATTTACCTTGATATTCCTGTTTAACAAATACATTATCGTTAACTTATGAAAGAATTACCTTTGCCAAGTCTGAATGTTCTCTGGGATCTCTCCAATCCACCGTCTCCGGCCGTTTGAAATTTGAAATTGAACTGTTTTGGTGGGCGCTTCAGAGGGGCCGCCGTGATTGGATGGGGCAGTGAAAACCCCGCCTCTATTTTTTTGTGGCTACTTGTTATGGTATACGGAGTGTACCGCTTGGGCGGAACTGACACTTTTCATGATGTTCCGCCCGTGTTGAATTACCCGTCACGACTTGAAATGTGATGAGACGAATACTATTTATTCTTAATTTGTATTGAATAAAAATCAGCAACGTCATTCTTTCTGCTTTCTGCGTCATTCTTTTTTATAACATATTCTTCATTTTACAAATCAAGTATTAAGTAATTTTTTTCAAATTTAAGTCTGACCTACGATTCTCCTCCTCTTGCTCTGTCTGCGTGTTCTCGAATTACCGTTGCTACGGAAAACATCAACCAGTCTCAAAAAGCCGAACATGTGTCCAGATCGCCGGCAGTGCTTGAGAATATATGCGACAAACGTCTTTAAATATTTTTGTGACTTTTTCTCGTGGAGATTTATACTTAGGCTCGCCTCCCTAAAGTGTAAATGTTCCCCCAAAACAAGTTCCTCTCCGAGGCTATTTTGCTGTGGCACCGTCGTTGCATCCGTGGATTAGTACCGCCCACAACGAATGTGATTGGTTAAAAGGAATACAAACAAGGCAGAGAAGTTTTTGAATGTCATACAGATGTTTCCTTATCTACTTTTGTAAGAGACGGAAAATGATGGTATTTGATTGGAATCGACAGATACTCAAAGTTTCAAATTGGACATGCAGGAGTGGTCTTGAGGCATTTTATGTAGTCAAATGTTTGAGTCACAGCAGATGAAATGTAGAGTTCATAACTGTGCAAGATTAAACTGTGCTTGGTTTAAATTAACGTTGCTGCTAAAATGTTGAAACCAAGCCACAATTATACGCATGTGCTGCATCTCGTATTTCCCGAAAAATCATGTGGATCACAATGTTTGATGGGCTGATAGATTATGCCTGAAAAGGGGAAATTGTTCCACACAGACACTGCACATTATCTAGATCAAACCCGTATCCGTCTTTTCAACTTTATTCTTGTTAAGGAAGAGACAGTTCGACCCGGTGAGCAGGAGGTGTAACTATGTGTGCAGTATGCAAGAGAGTAGTTTATAATTGTATCATCATCAGGAGCATCAGTATTAGTATTACGAATATTGAGAATGTGCGTATGTTTGATGAAGAGACACAATGAAATATATAGACTGTACTTGGAGACAAACAGCCAGTTGTGCACATTGCTTGTGCACAAAAAACATGGCCGCCGTGTCCCTGGTCACCTGCGCTGTTTACGGTCATTGTGCAGTCAGATCATTTGCAGAAAGAAGAGCTGTAAATGTTAAACATGAAATTAGTAGTTTACTTTAGGACAATGGCAGGAGAATCTTTGTCTAATAAAATAAATAAAAGACCCTGTTGAAAATTCTCCAATTAAATCTAAACCAGTGCAGATTTCATCAGCTGATCAACGATCGTACTCTAGAAAGTTCTAAGATTTAAAACTTTTTGGTCACGTTCCAAACCTTTGTGGAACCATTGTGTTTTCCCAGGCTTTTCACCCGCACACGCTGTTGTCATCCACCTGTACAAAAGTTAACATGCGACACAGCCAATGATTTTCTTCTTGTTCATTTGAGTTCCTTTAGTTTCCATAAATGCTTTTCACACAACATACCTCCCTTTTTACGGATGAGAAAGTCTTTTCAATCTATTTTATGTACAGCATACTGCGATACAATAATGCCTCAGATTGATTATAATGTGGATAACATCTGCAATACAGTTATACTGAAAGTAGTAATATGTATGAAAAGTTCTTTTGAAAAACGATTAATAACAGTACCTGTCAGCCACTTTCATCACGCAATCATGATTTCCCCAACAAGCACCCTGACGATGCTCAGCTGGGCTGTCGTCTCTCATCGGAGGATAGTAAACTGTCTTTGATTAGTAACAAAAGGAAAACAAATAAAAAAGGGACCAGAACACTGTTAGGAGTTTTCTCTCGTCTTCTCACGTTCACTCACTCACTCTGCTTTCTCTCTCGTTCACACGTTCCTCTGTTGGTAGAAAAATACATACATATGATATATAAAAAAAAAGGTACAATGATGACAAACATAGGCGGTGAAGTACAAGCTTCATCAAGTGCTTTCTTTATGCCCCCCCCCCCCCCCCCCCCCCCCCCCCCCCCCCCCCCCCCCCCCCCACCACCCCATAATCCACCACCCCCCCCCCCCCCCCCCCCCCCCCCCCCCCCCCCCCCCCCCCCCCCCCCCCCCCCCCCCCCACCCCCCCCCCCCCCCCCCACCCCCCCCCCCCCCCCCC
>CAAKHC010005328.1:0-12394 GCA_901007825.1 Macroramphosus scolopax | reverse complement strand
AAACAGCAGAAGTTTGTGCTTTTAAAAACACACACACACACACAATCGCATTAATAGAGTAAGCATGCAAATAAGCCTTCATAATGTCATGTAGGAAATTCATTTAACCTCCCTCCCCCAACGGACGTTTCTTCATTTCCGTGTAGCCCAAACAGCTTGATTCCCCCCATTCAGCCTTATTAAAATGTAAGGCAATTAAAATGAAAGGGAAAAAAACATTGTCTTTATTGTTCATGGGTATATATATATATATATATATATATATATGTGTGTGTGTGTTTAATGGCTGTGCATGACCAAGCACTGATTGTACAACGGACTAACAAAGAGATGAAAAACAAGCAGAATGCTGATTAGCCTAAGTGCCTTAAAATGAGATTTAAAAGCCGAATTATATATATATGAATCTGACATTAAGAAATGAACAAAGTTAAATGTTGGGAGGCTGTAAACTGTGGAACCAGAACATCAGGAGGCCAGCTCCCCATTAAGCGAGATGACAGATTATAAACTTTGACCAGGCTGTGTTAGATTAGAGGAACTCAAGGCCCATTCTCCACGGGCCATCTAACCGATCTCCCGATAAGCTAAAGCCATCTATAAGAACCCCCTAGAGGACAGTGAGACGGGAGGGGGGGAGAGGCAGGAGATGGATTAGAAAGTGGGGGGAGTGATAAGGACAAGGACAGCAGGAGGAGTGCGAGAACAAAATGTTTTTGTTCTGCTGTGGATACGAGAAGCGCTTGGAGATGCGGTTCGCTCTGCGGAAGAGTTTGTCGTCTCGGAGAATACAGAGTGTTAGTTAGGTATTATAACGATATATTTACGATAACCAGACAAACTCCTGGTGGTTGAATCGAGCCTTAAAGAACAAGACCTTACGCTGAACTACTTTAAAGTGAGGCCATCTCTGCCATCGTGGGCAGCGGTAATCATAACGCAGCATCAGCAGTGAGTGGTTTCCCAGACGGGGAAAACATTAATGGACTGCTTACCTTGACAAGAGTGACGAGGGTTTCCTCGAATTACACATTTCACTTTGCACGGCTTCATCTAACCGAGTTCACGAGGGTAGGGCCTGGTTGATTCCTCCCTTGCAACATTCAACGCCCGATAAATAATGCACTCTTACAATGCAGCTTCAATATTAGGAGGCAAACACATGTAGGAAAGAAGTAGGAACAATGGCGGAGAGAAGGAGCGGTCAGAGAAGACAGTAAGATGTCAAGAGAACATTTTGTGTCGTTACGCCAATTACACCCGAAAGGAAAAGCCTCCAGGGACGGGATTTCTGGCATGGGTATGCATGTCGCCTCCAGTTTGAACGTAGGCTACGCAAATACGACCTCTGAGGTCGGTATTTCCAATGTATGCCCCCTACACTTTGTAGATGCAACATTCTGGCAGAGGAGATGTGTCCGTCACACGTGTTGTGATCCCTTCAAATAGGACGGAGGTATATGTGCATGCATCTTCTGCTACATCCCTTAGAAATTCAGCAATAACACTGTTTGGAGGTTTGTGGTTCGGGATGTTTTGAGGTCATCGGAGGCCGGGGATAAAAGCAATAGAGTGAGCGGGTGTACAGGTGTCAAGGGTCCGAGGAGGGTCGAGAAAAAAGGTAGCAACACCCGAGAGGCACTTTCGACTTTAAGGAGGCGAGCTGTGTTGGAAGGGGAAAAAAAAAACACTGTGACGGCACAGCCCGGAGCGGAACAGAGGGATGTAAAGGAGGAGGAAGGAGGAAGCCCCGTCTGAACCGTCAGACCCGATGATGATGCTCGGGATCTGCGCGTTTGGAATGTGGTTGCACGCACACACCTCAAGCGTCGCCCTAAGTCGAGTCTAACAAATAACACGCCGCATCAAATACCACATCCCGTACACGGCGTTTTCGCAGAGCGTGCACATGCACACCAATAAGAGGGGGAAAACTCTGGCGCCAACAGTACTACACAAGCAGCTGCATAACGGGAGCCACTTTGAGCACGCAGGATTATCCGAATGTGCTCAACCCTGATAAGTGGCTTAATGCAACATTTCCATTGGACTTTTTTTTTTTTTTTTTTTTTTTTTTCTGCTGAGGCTGAGACCCAGGCGCACAAGAAGCACTACTTATAAAGTTAGCCAAATCAAGCTCTTTGGGATTATGTCACCATGTAAGCACTGTCATTTCAATGGGGGTGGGGATATATATATATATGTGAGGGAGACAGACAGATGTGAAATGACAGAGGGGAAAGAGGAAGAGAGCCGGCATCTGTGTGCATATTTAGCCTACCTTTAAGGGGAAGCTTAAGGGGCCTCTTTAAAAATCCCCTTATATCAAATGAAATGTATATATGTCATCACAGATATACAGGAGCTCTGTAATAACTCAGACAGGCTTTTAAAAACGTATTCAAATAAGTTATGAAGTTACGGTTTCATTACCATCAGTAAGTGTTACATCTATTTTCAAGACTCTTTTCTGCTTCTGAGCAGAAAAAAAAACTTCTTAATATGGATATTAGGTGTGC
This sequence comes from Macroramphosus scolopax, assembly GCA_901007825.1. NCBI lineage: Eukaryota > Metazoa > Chordata > Actinopteri > Syngnathiformes > Centriscidae > Macroramphosus > Macroramphosus scolopax. Next base: position 9,875 of record CAAKHC010005328.1, on the reverse strand, counting down.
TTTATGAAAGATCAAAAGGACCGTGGTTCTCCTTATAGAGATGATGAATAGCGGGTTTAATAAAAAAGAAAGAAAGAAAGGTATTTAATGTTGCTTTCTTCTCCTAAAGCGTGGCGGCGGCGTTCTAGAGCTTTGAGCTGTAACTCTGCAGACTGGAACTCGTACTTAATGCTTAGTCACGTCCTGGAAGGTTTAGTCAAGGGAAAATCTGCTTGTTTCTCAATTCATGCGATGTATTGCACACTGAGGCAATCTCTGAGCGTGAAAGGGTACTGCTGTCAAGGGGGGGGGATACCTGTGGGTCTATTTGTTACCTCAACCTTGGGACTTCACCAGACGATTAAGTTTGGTTCAGTTTTTGAGCCAGATGATGCAGCGTTTGTAGCCCTGATTCGCAGTCCACCTTTCATGGTGACTCTCTGTCCCTTCCTCCTTCAGAGAAGACCCACACTGAACACAGAGTACCTCTGTTAAATGTACCAAATTACCCCACTGTGAAGGTAAAAATCTGCGCAAAAGAAAACAGATAAACATGGAGCTTTCTGGAGCAGAGTTTTTCAGGGGAAGCAGTGGTCTTAGAGTCTTCTAATGCTTACTGCTCTAAATCTGTCTCCATAGAGCTTAGTGTTCAGAGACAGGATGACAGTAAGTGGGTCGACTAAACTCCTATCTCCGTCGGAGTGAAACATGCATCTGTACACTTGTGCACCTACCTGCATCCAACTTAATTCAAGTAGGCCAAAGTAGCACGGATTAACATTAAAGCCTGGAAGGTTAAGTATGACGTATGTAAATAAACATACACCCAAGGCAAGACATCATTTCATCCAGACTAATTCTCTCTGGTTGCCACGGCAGCAGAAGAGGGGGATGCTGGTACCTTTATTTAGACGGGTGGGGGGGTCATTGAGGGGATGTTCTCTGTGCTTATAGAACATACAAAAGACAAATCCGAAAACATTTCAGGCCAATCATGTCGCCCTGAGACGAGAGCACAGTTGAGGGTCAGGACGGTTTAGACGATGACCAGACTGATTTGGAGTCGTGGTCCTGACTCTCTCCTCATTCATTCGGACGGCAGCCAGGTCTTGTTAGCCCGAAATAACTTCACGCAGGTGCATAACAAGATGGCTGCAGAGTTGCAAGACTTTCTTCTGCACTTATTAGCTTGTGGAAATTGACTTTGCAGATAAGTAGGGAGACTGCTTTGCTGCTCGCAAACAGCTCTCCACTTAAACCTAACGCTTTAAAGACGCTAATAACATGCAGTTTGGAGACTTCAAGAGGGGCCTCGAGTGCAGCCGGTGCTTTGGAGGTTTGCTGTGCTGTTTACATATTAAACACTGATTGCTCAGCCAACCCGAGATATATATATTCACCCGATCCTAGTTTGCATCCACGATGCTCAATGCATGTAAACAAATGACTCCCTTGATGACGATCTACCGTACGTCATTCACACCTGCATCGAGGGTAAACAGGGACATCGACACATACTGTTAAACAACAGCCATACTCTTACCGGAATTAAGACACTAACTCTGCTTGACACATACACAATCATGCATACACACACACCCCACCCCACCCTGGCGATAAACTCTACAGTAATTAGCCTGAGGCCCGAAACGTCACAGGAACAGTTGAGCTGAGCTGATTGCTTAGATTCTCAGCATCTGAGCAAACAATGCTGTGAAATCTGAGCAGGTTTTAAAGATCATCCGAATATTGTGTTGCGTGCATGCGCGGGGCTATTGCGAATAATATGTGCAGGCGTGTCGGGTTAAACACGGAGTAGATACGTTGCACCTCGCAGCACACAAGCATGATTATTTATGTTGTGAATCATTCTGCGTCGCAGCCGCTGTTGTCTGGGCTGCATGCCTTTGGCTCCGGAGTGAACGGGGATATGTGTACATGTGTCTGCCTCTGAACGTCCATATAAATGGATTATCTCTTAAAAGACATGCGTGTGCATGCCACACGCATAACACATGGTTTATTGTCGGCATGCGATTCCATACGCATCCCCCCGATTTTACAGATGTTACATGGCTTTGATGAGGTTTGGTTACATACCAGCGCTGCATTTTAAACATGGTTTTTTTTTTACACCTTAAAAAAAAAGCTTTTAGTCTCCCATTTCCGATCCCCTCACACACACATTCATTATCCCCCAAACACAAACACAACAAATAAACAGCCGAATCATTATTCTCGCTTCACTCGTCAGAAAGCCGGCTTACGGCTACGGTTTTCGTCATTAAAAAAACATTAATGAGGATGATTAAAAAGGACTGCGATGAGAGAGTAGGACGGGGATATGAATCTCGCTCATGTACGGAATGCCAAGAGGAACTTTGGGCTTTGAGTGGGTGCGTGTTTTTCAGTGTTTTATCAGGCTAATGTTTTTTTGTCTTTGTAACTTTGTACAATTAAGAGGCTGAGAGAGTTTGTTCTAGCTGTCTGGGAATCTGTACGTTTGTTAGGGAAACGCTCGGCCCGGGAGGAAAACACGGGCTGACAATTGACGAACAGCTCGGCAGGAATTGATTTGTGTTGGTCTGGGCTCGGAAAAATCTGATCGTTGGATTGTCGGCTCGGGAAATAGCATTGAACTGATGAGATAACATCTGACTGGGGAAGTCATTTCGTCAGTGCGATTGTCCTTAAATAGATGCGGTTCCATGTAGATTTGGTTTGCAGGGAACGATTACAGTTTTCTTCTCACTGCGGTTTCCATTATACCGCCGCGCCTCAAACTGACAAGTGTTGGGCGTTTGGGCATTTGGAAAAAACAAACAATCACTCAGCCCAAGCAGTGGACAGCAGCTCTGGGCGTGCCCGCGAGCATCAGTCACCCTCTCTCTCTCTCTCTCTCGCTCTATTTGTGTGCCGTTACTGCCGCTGGAGGCCGACAATGCACAGACGATATTGGCACAACTTCACCACTTACTTGGATGTGGAAGGTAAACTTTGCACTGTTTAAAATCAGTCAGATGTGGTTAGCACTCACTTTATAGCTGCAGCAACACGGATATATAAACGATGCTGAAGCGGTGATGTGATGCTGTTGGAGTGAGGAACTCATTGGCCCCGTGTTGGGTTAGTGTAAATCATAGCCGCGCCTCAAGGTGTCCAGATCAATAGACACAAGAGGGGGGAAATCAACATAGCTTGTTTAAAGGGTGCGTCCAGGCCGATACCAGGCCCCGGGGCATCGGCTGAGTGCACTTGGTATTAACACTTAGAGAGGGGGAGATACTGATAATCTTGCTGCAGGCCTTTAGAAATGTGTTTGTGTCCGGTGAGGAGGGGAAAAGGCTGTCGGGAGTGTTTGCACGGACCGGCCGAGTTATTGTTTAGCAATCATGTACCTGTAAAAATGGAGCTGTCGATGTCTCACCTTCTTTCCGATGAGCTTCTTCCTCAGGAACTCCCGGGCTTCGAACATGTAGGGGATGTCGTACAGCGGACGGAAACGTTTGTCTTTGTCCTTGTTCTTCTCCTGGAAAGGGAGGAGAAAAGACAAAATGAGGGAAGAGTTGCAGTTTCATAACTGTGTGGTCGAACAAATCCTGCACGAAAAAAAAAGCATGCAAACAAGAGCACATCTCACTCATACGCAGGCAGGTACACAAGCTGTTTGTTCCACCTTTCACCTCCCGACAGGCCGGATCTGCACCCTGAACTCACTGTGGAGCAGAACCGCGGCTACACCTACGACCATGTTCGCCATCAATACTAAATAACAAATCAAAGCACACAGTCACCAAGGACACTATAGTGAAAGAGACACTCCATGTTTAACCGACACAAAGGCGAGCTGACGCAGCTCGTACTCCCAGCTGCACACACACACACACACACACACACACACACACACACAAAAACTTCCTACAATACGCTCACCCACTCTGACAGAATCACCACAAATAGAACCTATTTGCATTTTCAAAAAAGGAGGTTGAGGGCTTTTTTTTTTTGTTTGCTCCCAGAACGAAGAGACAAAAAAAAAACACACACACAGTGACAGGTGCCTTTTTTGTAGGGGCGGGTTAGAAAAAATAAAATACAGAAATATGACAATGGCGGATGAGGGGAATAAACGACGAGCGCTAACAGAAAGAAATTAGGCTAAGAATGACAATACCAGGATGCCTGCCATCCATCCGCACCCCTCCTACGTTCCCTTCTACGAGCGCCGCCGTTATCGCTCGTACAAAACGACGCAACACTCTTCCAAACGAACACACAGGGTTGGCTTGAGTGTTCGTTTCCTCCAGCCTTCAATGGTTTTCATTCAGTTTGAGAGCCACTCCAGTTGCTTAGGAGCTGCCAGGTGTGGGAGATGGAGAGAAGACACACGAGGATGAACGGATGCGGGAGCCTGAATACGTACGTCTGAGCTATCGGATATATATTGAAGATACCGTCATAGATCCTGGTTGCTCTACGTGGGGTACGATAATGATTCTGTCTTTCAACAGAGACAATTAGCGTGAAGAACTCCCATTCATACATGTATGGATGCACCTGAATCTAGAACTTAGACGGAAAGACGAAATGGTGCGACAAAGTCAGATTATTATCGTCATTGTTCAGAAGAATAGCAGCTCCTTGATTGGCACGACAATTCGTCAATTAAAAACGAGCTATTAATTCAATGAAAAGTCATCGCCGTATTCTGTCGTCGTCCCTGCAGGCTGAGAGCTGATGCTTTACGAGGATGCTCTTGCATCGAGGAGCTTGGTAAAGTCGGACATGCATTGACCGAAGATTGCTAGAAGTCTAACAATGCCCTTCTCCGGCCGTAGTGAGCTACAAGCTAATGCTAATCCTTCAAGCTGAGAAGGTCATCGTTCTACTCATTGAGTGTAATGTTTCCTCTCAAAATACCGTCAATAGTTTGAGTAAGTCTCAACAGGACTCGGTCTGCTTGGTCTTCCGAGCTGTGGGAACACGGCCCGGACGTGCCGGCCTGCGGAGTTCCTCTAACCTTGGCATGAATGCAATAACCTTTGAGTTTAATAGCTGTCAATGTTTCTCTTTCTGACTGCATCGCCGCGGATCCCTCTGCGCTTTCCTCCGCCGAAGCTGCACAGAATAGAACCTCGGAGGTGAGTTAATCTCACACATGGCCGGTCGAAATCCCCCGTCGCTCTGCCAAGAGTCAATGTCCTCCATTTTGTGTCAGCCAAGGCTTATTGTCAGGGTCTTTCATCCCGATCAAGTCAGTTGCAGAGGGATGATGAGGCCCTTTTTTCGGAGCACTTCCAGCAAGGATTCTTATACTTTCTGCCTGAGCGGTGCACTTTAACTTTTAACAAAGTGCCCAGTCTTTAATAAGGATCATACTTTAGGGGGCAAGTTCTTATATTAAGACAATTCCAAGGCCCTATGTGATGGTGTGCTTACCTCCTGAGGGGTTCTGACATTAAGGCCATTTATAGCAGCACTAATTTTCGGGGTAATTAGAATTCTGACAGTAACAGGTAGGATGACTTCAACAGGGAATAGTAAAGAACGAACAGGAGAGGAGAGGGGACGACAAAAAGGAAAATGATTTCTAACTAATAAGGTGTTTCACGCTGGAAATGGATCCATGTCATTGAGGGCGAAGTGTGTAAATGTCAGCACTCGATGCTTATTAAAGCATCGGGAGAGGCGAGGAGGAGGAGGAGAAGAAGGTACGACTTTTAGAGGACACGGCGGAGGAGTCGGAGAACACGGAGATTTAGACAAGGAGAGGAAATGATTGGACTCAGAACACTCGTCTCCCAAACACGTCCTCTGTGAACCCCCAGACAACCCAAAATCCTGTCTCAGCTAATAGTATGATTGTCAGTGTGATGGTGTCAGTGTGGAAGGTGAGGAGGAGTTCAAATCAGTCGGAGCAGCATCCACCGAGAAGCTTTAAACATGGGCGGCGGGGCTTCGCTTCATCGGAGCCACCAGGACCCGTCGTGATCAACCCTGGACGTCGATGCAGAGAGATTAAAAAAACGAAGGTTCCATCCTGCCAGTCAAAAGAAAAGCACGTGCGTCGAAGACGAGGATAGTGCAAAGTCATTAGCATCATTAAACGACTCCGCATTCATCATCCGTAAACTCTTTTTTAATGCGGCCACAGGAAGGTTACAGAGAGAGCAGATAGTCATTGCTGTGTCTCAACCGTGACCTAATAACAGCAGTTTGCTCTCACTGTCCTCGGGGGGAGTTCTGTTCTATTTGGGGTAAATTCCCTTCATTCCAAATTACCCGCTACTGCTCAGGAATCATCTTTGACTATTGCAGGGGCATGACGAGAGCTGGGTTGTACAGTGTCGCAGGACTGGGGAGGGAAGGGGAGGGGAGGAGGGGGTCGGGCTGCGAATGTGTGGAAGCGACCGCTGGGAGCATTTGCATGTTCTGAAACGTCAAAGGTGAAATCATGACTCAGGAACACATTGTGCTTTCTGATGTTTGGCTGTGTGTGTGTGTCAGTGTGTGTGTGTGCTTGTGGGGGGGAGACGTTTTTTTTTTTTTTTGCATTCAACTGATTGAGCGTGATATTTTGTGGATCAACGATAATTTCATCACAAAACAGTGTTTTGGAATTAAGCTGCACAACTTGAAGCATCACGCAAACAGTCAACATTGGCTTCCTGTGAGCCACGACAACATTAGTCAATCATGCATGCATAAACATTAAATGGCAGCAGAGTGTTGTGACACAGCACAAAAAAAAAAGAAAGAGGGAGACAGAAGAGAGCAAGAGGGCGTACACTCCCTTAAGCGAGAGCATGAAGGATATAGCTGGTTGTTGCACTAAGATACAAAATCCAATTCCAGTTAAGGCGTTATTGCCCTCGTGGGACGATACAAATAAGCCGTTGACAGAACCGACTTGAGCTGATCGCCGCGGCGAACGCGAGAGAGAGAACCGGGAGATCAGAGCCAAATCACCTGCAGCGCCGTAATAACAGACAGCCGCACAACTCATGATTAGCCGCGGACCAGGCAGGTGCGGTTCGATTTAGCGGGGCAGCTGTGTGACAGGTGGCGGCGCCCATGCTTTGATTATGAAGTCATTAATAAGGATGTCAGACAAAAAAAAAAAAATTGGGAGCTCAAGCACGACATTTAACCGCCCGAGCAAGCTGGCCACACTGCAGCGAAAGTATGTGCAGTGTTCTGTTTTTGAATCTGAGAGAGTGAGACGGGGCCCTGGAGACAGTCGCAGTGACGCAGCGCTGTACCGACCACAGTGCTGCGAACAGAAAACTCTCCTCTAATGCTGAGGACAATCAGATATTGAAGCACAGGAAACACTAAATAACATATTGCAACGTCCTGGAAGATGCACAGAAAGTGATGTCAGGTGCTTCCTGCTCTTGCAAGAACATGAACCCCCCCAGTGTTTGCTTGTTCAACAGCGACAGAGTAAAGGAGGGATACTTTCTACCAATCTGCTTTATCTAGCCGAGGGTGCACCAGTGAATCATGAGGTCAGCGACCCCGCGCTCGTCATCTTCATCGCAAAAATTTTGGGGTCAAAGCGCGTCATGGCGGGCTGGGGGCACGCTGAGGGCACACACATGTCACGGTCGGAGAGAAGATTCGGAGGATGGGGACACAAGTGAAGAGGATGAAGAAAGAGGGGGAGGGAGGGGGGGGACAAAAACAAAGTGGGGAAAGAGAAGCAGCAAAAATGGGATGGAGCAGATGTCTGCTCGGGTGTTAATTATTACATTAAAGTGCATATACGGTTATTTAAAGCAGCTTTAAATTCATAAACAGACTTGGAGAAATATTTTATGTACTTTAATGCTTCAATAGAAAAAAGCAGACGTACAAACGAATCACTGTAACTCCAGATTAACATCTCTGTCTGTGAGGATCCTCAAAGACTCGTCTGTAATCCAGCGTCAATTCCAGACGAAGCTACAACAAACAACAACAACAACAGGCCCTCTGATCAGAAAGTCCTGACTGTAAGTGAACGCTGCCTTTACAAGCGAACCCTGTGATGTATACGAGCGCGACGTTTCAAAGAGGGCGCGGCCTCTGGACGCTTCCAAAGAGGAGTCAACTTTGCTTTTTAAGTGATAAACATTCATCAGAAGAAGCTGCCAAAAATAACACAAAGAGTTGTTCTGTTCATTTGCATACTGAGAGCGGCTCTATTCTATGAAACTTCCTCAAACTAAGATTCCATTAACGCTGTCAGAGCCTCGTTCCAAATCATCTTTTCACGCTGCTGTTTTGTGTCTCTTGTTAGCCGCCATCTGTTTGTCTTTTAGTCTCACAGATTGCTCGCTGTCCTGTCAACTGTCAGACGGTATTCGGAGGGTTTCTTCTCCCGTCCCGTCCGACACTTCGGGTTTATAATCAGCCGACTTACCTGTAACAACATGACGACACCTCAAGGCCTCAGATGTCTAACCTCAACTTGTAGACGTGCGTTAAAGGACGAGCAGCAGCATCGCACCGCCGTTTGCTATTTACTGAAATGCTAATCAATGAGTTCCAGTGTAATGATGAAGCTAATAATGTGAAAGGAGGCAGAGAGATGGTGGTTTATGGGAGGCGGTGGAAGATGAGAGGAATTTACAGTGTGAGACTAAATAAAAAGTCAACACGCCGGATGAGTAGGTAGAGATGAGCCACAATCAGTTTGCTGCCTTATGTAAGGACTGAGTTAACCCCTCGTCAGCGCCGTCCTTAACCCTACTCGATGCTCATAAGCAGATGCACCACAATGCACGAGGAGATGCACGCAACCTCCGAAACTCAAAGCATGTGCGTTGTCTATGCACACAACTGCGTCGAAAACACAGAGCGCGAGTGAGCGAGTGGGTGTAACAATGAGTCAGAGTAGCACCAACATCCCCTCCCTACTCATGTTTACATTGGGCTAGTCCTGCTGCACAGGAGAAACAGAGGGAGGAATAGAAGAGAGAAGAAAAAAAAAAAAGCTGACTTCAACTCCCCAAGCTGAAAATAACTCACATCTGAGGATATGTCATGGCAGCAACACCAGGGAGGGAAAAAAGAAGGAGGCGGAAGGAGAGAGCAGGGAAGGGAAAATCATGCTGTGTGTTTCTGCTGCAGCCGGCCGCCATTGGTCGGCCGATCCGTCAGTCCAAACACAATTAGTATAATCAGGAGAAAAGGGGGTGTGAGGAGACTGAAAGGAACCAACGGAGAGGAGGAGGAGGAGGAAGGAAGGAAGGGGGTTTGGTAAGAACTGTCAGAGTTCATCAGAGCAGTGGTACATCGCATTTGGCCTCAGTAACCCCTCACAGTACACACAAGCAGACACACCCACGCGTCAACACAGTGCGCCTCGCCTTGCAGAATGTACAGTCGAATAGTGCCGCACATTCCGGCAGACGGGGATAATAATGACGAGTGGCACGAGAAGAAATACTGACAGACCTCTGCGGGACGCGACACACTCACACATACACGCTGTTGTCACAATACCCGAACTCAAGTTTGTTTTCAGGGCGGTTCGTAGATAGTCTGAAGTCCCTTTATATATACACACACACACACACACACGCAGTGCACGTCTGTGTAATCCATGTGTGTTTACAAGCTGCACACCGTTTTCCAAGGTGTTCCCTAATATTGGCTAATGCAGCTTAACCAAGCGTGTCTGTGTGTGTGTGTGTTTGTGCGTAAGCTGTGCTGCAAACCGTGACTCGGTCTTTGTGTCTGCCTGCTGCATTGGAAAAGCAAGACGCCAGCTCACTCGTGACTGTTAGCCAACATGATGTCAGAGCGCTGCTGGCTTGAGAGGTACCTGCTGGGACCTCTCACTCACTTGACCGAAAGGCAAGGAATCAACGCTGCTGTTTACTTCCCCCCCCCCCCCCCCCCCCCCC
>CAAKHC010005321.1:168319-182131 GCA_901007825.1 Macroramphosus scolopax | reverse complement strand
CCCAGGAAAAGCCCATGTGAGCCCGACTTGAACATTTTAACTTCTATAAATGTATTATTACAATATGCTCTCCTGCTTGCAACCCAGCAGTAGTCAGAGGATCGCTACCCTGTTATTATGATGTGGTACTTTGACATCGCACTGAAGGTATTTCCACTTAGTTTCTGTAATTTTCTCTTCTGTCAGCAGGCAACAGCCATGTGCACATGAATGACGGAGTGCATGACAGACACAGAAAAAGTGATTTCTGCAGCCGGATGGTCTCTGAGCCCAACGTGTTCCTGGACTCCCTGTCGTACCCAGACAACAGCCAGGCCTCGGACACCGTCAGTGTGGACAGCTCTGACAGCCTGGAGACCAGCTTCTCCGCCTGCTCACCAGATAACATCTCCAGGTTAGAAACAATCATGATGGTGAAGATAAAACAGAAAAAAACGAGCAGAGATGTAATTGAACTGAGATTCAAGCCAGTAGATGAAGAGATGTATATTTAGAAATCAGCAAGGGGAGCATTGATGTTGCAGGGAAGTGGCGTCAAAACACTTTGCCTGAAAAAAAGATGAGTGGTTGTTTGGGTTTGAAGAGGATATGAAGCTTCGTGTCATCGGGGAGAGACTAAAATATTTCCAATTTCCTGAGCTGGATGTGTTTTCCTGGACACTTTATCTTTACACAGTCACAAACACGTTATGTAAACTCGCATAGACAATTATTCTGGAGGTACGTCATCAGCAAAGAAGATCAACAAAAGTACAAGATAATATAATATTTTCTTTTCCCTCAGTGCCAGCATGTCCAACATGGTGAAGCTCGAGGAGATGGAGCGTTTACTCCGGGAGGCCCAGGTGGAGAAGCAGAGGCTGCTTGAGCATCGGGTAACATGCCAAGAACAAACACAATGCAAAGTGTTTGTTCCGTGATGGATGTGATAAACTATATCTGGCGTATGTAGGAGCGGGAGATGGCGATGCGTCGGCAGGCGCTGGAGGAGGAACGACGGAGGAGGGAGGACCTGGAGAAACGATTGCAGGAGGAGACCAGCAGGAGACAGAAACTTGTAGAGAGAGAGGTGAAGCTCAGAGAGAAGCAAAGATCGCAGGTATTCAGACGTTTGTACCGTTAGTTTCTGTGAATGTTTTTTGAACAAAGTTGCATCTAACTTCAATGATTTTTCTCGTAGTCCCGCCTCCTGACACGCTACCTCCCTGTAAGGAAAGATGACTTTGATCTTCACGGCCACATTGAGGCTGCTGGACACAATCCTGATGCCTGCTTCCACCTGGCCATCACGGATAAGACATGTCGGGGCTTCCTCGTCAAGATGGGTGGCAAGATCAAGACGTGGAAGAAACGTTGGTTCGTGTTCGACCAGAACCGCAGGACGCTCACCTACTACGCAGGTGTGTAAGCACTTCACTCAGTCTGTTGAGGAGATGCAGTTAACATCCGAAACAATAGTATTATAACAGTGATGTCACTTTGAAGCTATGCTGGGAAACTTCGAGGCTGAGATCGAGCTTTGATCACGGCGTTGCTGAGCCGTAAACAGTTCTGTTTATATTCTCCGCCGCAGACAAACACGAGACAAAGATGAAAGGAGTCATTTACTTCCAAGCCATAGAGGAGGTGTACTATGACCATCTAAAGAACGCACACAAGGTAAGTCCACTTGGATCGGTGAACATGTCTGTGATTTTAAGCCTTTTAGAATGTTGACATCTGTTTGTCCTCTGCTCTTCCTCTCGCTCCCTCCCACACTCCTCATCCCTCCCCCCTCTATTACCCAAGAGCCCCAACCCCTCGCTGACCTTCAGCGTGAAGACCCACGACCGCGTCTACTACATGGTGGCACCGTCGCCCGAGGCCATGCGTATCTGGATGGATGTTATTGTTACAGGTGCTGAGGGACACATGCATTTCATGGTGTAACCGATACCACATGTAACTGTGTGTCCCTTGAGATGACTTACATTACAAACGGGACAGTAAACACATATCGATAACATGTTCATCAGGTCAACAGGAAATTAACCTCATGTATGTTTACACAAGTAGTGTATGTAAACCCAAAGAACAACTCATGCTCAAGGACACATTATCTAATCAAGTAATGTATTGTTTATGTACTGCAAACAGCTGAAGCATCAGCCAACTTTCTCTCTCATTGTTTCACACTTCTGATCAGTCAAAACTTCATCAGAAAGGCTTCGTAGCCTTCCTTACGAACCAAAATAGAAATGCATTTCCATTTGTTTTGCCTTCTTCCCTCTTCTCCACCTTCTGTTGGACTCCACTTCTGTCTCAATCATGTATTTTCCTTTAAACATCAGACTATTAGAGGCCCTCAGCGTCCAGGTGATCTCTGATTGGGAGAAATCGTCCGCCTCCTATTTGCAAGAATGCACATTTTATCTTAACAAATATTTAGCCTTTCCTCCTTGTCGATAATATACAGTTGTAATTAGATTGAGTAATATTTTAAGTTAGAAACTCAAGCTTTTTGATTGCTGCTGCCAGTCTACCAGCATAAGCTGATCCTTCCTGCTTATTTAAAGCCGGGTTGAATGTCCACCGTCTACATTCCTTCAAGCCAGATAAATCTCATGTTGGGTGCTTTTATTCCCGTGAGAGCTCTCATGTGGAGACTTGTGTTTGAGATAATTTTTCGGCACTTTAAACATTCTATAATCATGAATTATTTGTTGGCAAATATTCAGTAACTTAAGGTAGAAGATTTGCCTCAATCGCGATAGTGCTTTTTTGTTCCCGACTATGAAGTAGCTCCCTTCATCTATTGTAGGCTGCAGAGACGATATGATGAGGCCATGTTATGCAGCAGCGATGCTGGTCCTGTGTCACCTGCATGTTCCCTACATTTCATTATGGTTTGTCACCAGCAGAGGTCCTCAACGTGAGCTTTATTGCACTGAATGATGTAATGCTCTGGTTGGTTAGTCCTACTCAGAGCAGACAAGAACGGAGCCACCGTGAATCGATATTTTGTAATACGTCCACATTAAATATGCACATTTAAAAGCATGTGCATGACGAAATGATTTCTTTCGAATGTGCTGGACGATTCATATGATGGATCTGTTATTTTGCAATAGTGTGACTGCATTTGTTGGTCGGGATGAGAAGATGAGTCACTATCTGCCAGATGCTTGTCAGTAAACAGAGGTTGCTGTCAGATTAACATATCATCCCCAAACTGTCATTAACTGTAAGAGACACAAGCCATAACACAAAACAAGTTATCACATTTATATATATATATATATATTTTTTAATACATGTATTATTTTCTATATGAACAGTGGTCCCTGTATTGGACATCATGCTACAAATTTATATCTTTGACATGTTTTTACTATGAAAAAGAATAAATCGTTTTTGATTATAAATGTTATTTGTGAAATGTTATTTCTGTCTGATGAACAAGACCAGTACACGTGCAGCTCAAATCGTCTCGTGGGATTGTGTTATACAGTTGGGCTCAAGTGGGTTTGTGCTTTGTGCGTCGGAAGACAGAAAGAAAAGGTTCATTAATCCTAACAAGATGATGTTTCTTCATATCAGGGCCGTAATTATAATTCAAATATTCTCAAAACATCCCTAGAAATAAGAATAAATAAAAGATACAATGCTAACAGGCAACAATACAACACAGTTGGAAATAATAATTAGCAAATTTAACCCCAGATTTGTGACTTTACAGTTAATTAGTCAGACATTCACGCTGGAAGAGACATCAAATGTGGTGCCTCCAAAGTTGGGTGACTACAGCTCAGCTTCCTGTGGATGTTTAGGACCATAACTGTTCTGTAACTGTTTTATTCTATTATTAATATTTTTAATATTTTTAATATTTTTATCCTTGTAGCATTTAAGTTGAACCACTATTGTCATTAAAGTGTCGTTTTGTATTGATTCATCAGCTCCCAGTAACTTAAAGAATCTGAAGGCTCAGACTGGCAAATATCCTTTTTCAGGAGATGCAAGAGGATTTAAAGTTTCCCCATAAAGCTTTTTCGACTTTATATTCATATATATGTTTTCTTCAAAGTATCATCAGGTCAATTCAAAAGACGTGTGTAGAGAAAATTGATAATTAAGTGAGACATTTTTATAAAATTGTATTGCTCAATAATTTCCCGTGAATATAGTGAGTGACTCTCTTATTAGCGTGTATAGGCCTGCTGTGACTGTGCTCATTAAGGCACTCATGTTTATAAACTCCGCCTTCCGACACTCAAAGCTTTTCATTGGCTGACCTAGTGGGGTTGTCATGGAAACACAGAATGAAGCATGCTAAATTAGGTTCTAAAGAGGCACATGGATCTCCAGAGGCAGATGCAGACACAAACATACACTCACAGCATAGAAAGCCAGGGTGGCCCCAGTGCATTATGGGTGCTGTAACTTGTGTTGGAGGAAGGGGTTTGCCTTAAAGACTGTTTGCAGGAGAACTATTTATTAAGGGAGACGTGCTGCAACAGCTTATGCAATGTGACTAAAAGGTTTCTTCCAACATGTTCCGTGACTGTACTTCACTCTAGGCTGTTGTCACTATCCCTTATAAGCATGAAAGCCACATTGTTGGAAAATCATGTGAATGGATGTTCACAAGAGGAGGCATTCACAGACTTATCCTGTTTTAGTTTCTTCTTTAACACTGTAGAAGTCATATTTATAGCTGCTTCCTGTAATTGAGTTCATAATGTAATTTATCGTTCCTGTTACGCAACGTGAGCTCGTAACTAGTCTGAGCTTTGCTCAAACAGGCACGACTTCTTCATGTTTTTTTAAGGCCCATTGAAATACCGAACTGCAGGTGTTACCAAGAAATGATCATGTGTTGCTGCGCCTCAGGGGGATCCTGTTCTTGTCTCAGGGAGATGGTTTCAACCGCGTGTCTCTGTTAGCACCTGATGTGGTGAAATTGTCATGTTTTTTCAGGCAAATGATAGTTCTCTCTTTCTGCCCTCAGCCTAAAGTAAACAGCCTTCTTCTGTCACCTCTACACTACTTTTTTTCCAGTAAAAAGTTTATTCCTTAACACCAGACTTCTCTCAAGATTCACATTAACTTCCAATTACACACTAGCCATTAGAGATGTTTTGCACAGCTGTGTAAAATCATTTCCTGCCTCTGCAAAATTGTAATTAGTCCGTATAATTCCGTTTATTATCACAGTATTCTTTTATGCAGATATCAACTAGAGCAAAGCTAAATCTTCCCATCAAACCACTCTGTCAGTCTGAGGGCGTATTATGCATCATTGGAGGCATTTCACCCTAAGAATAGCAATGACACACATTCCCTAACCGTTTTCCTGATAATAAGGTATGCTTGATAAGCGTTCTCCCTTGAAGCTGATTGGCCGCGTTCTGTTGACATACATGCACTCCCTATTCAGGTCAGTGCGCTTGTAGTGTGGATGATGTTGGAATCAGGCTCCTATGGGGACGCAGTACGCCCACCCTGTAGTAAGAGGATGAGCCACGATGGGGATTTGTCAATAACAATGTTTCTTTTCTGGGATTCTTAACCTTTTTTTTCCTAAACGACAGCGTTATGTAATTTTCATTCAGAAAATACTGAGATTATACTGTACATTTGTACTTCTTATGGGGCGTTAAATCAGTAAATCCTCTTTTGTGTCCTCAGTTTCCTTATGTGCTTTGAATTTGTTGCATCGACACAAATTTTTTTCCCCGCAAAAACATAAAAAGTTTAACGACATTTATACAGATCTCCTCTTGCTGAGTACTCGTATAATTTTATTGATTAAATAGGAAACAGAACAACATAAATGCGACTTTACACACATTGTTCTCATCTGAGTATAAGTGGTATAAGGATAAGAATGTGTCAGTGTGCCAGCTGGAGATCTCATCTCTGCATCCTCTCTGTCCGTCTCAAATGTCTGCAGTGCCATTCAGAATGGCTGCTGTCCGTTTCACAGGAAGGAGTTCCTTCCCTCCTTCAAAGCCACAGTCTCTCCCCGA
Organism: Macroramphosus scolopax; assembly: GCA_901007825.1. NCBI lineage: Eukaryota > Metazoa > Chordata > Actinopteri > Syngnathiformes > Centriscidae > Macroramphosus > Macroramphosus scolopax. The sequence goes on along the minus strand of CAAKHC010005321.1, from coordinate 176,120 downwards.
GTTCAAGTGAGATCCGATCATGTTACACGTGAGCAGGCTGGACAAACAGGCGCTGTACAGTTCAACATCTTCTGTGCAAAAAAAAAAAAAATGAATGGCACGTTTTCTGCTACATACATCCAGAGATAAGTGTGGGATGTAAATTTGGTCGGTGCATGTATTTATAGAGCTCCCGTTGTTCTTCCCCTGACATAAACAAAAGGTACAAGTGGTTATCAAAGAGACTCGCTGGAAAAGAAAGACAAAAAAGTTCTGCCGGTTTCTACAAAAAGTAGGTGTAACAAAAGTACTGTAGAAAAGACTGATTCAAATTCTGAGAGTCTGTGGGAAAAGCACCCTTAAAAAGGCACTCGCCCTTGTTGTGAATGTGACTGTGTTCCCAGAACCTTTCTAGCTTGCTCATCATTAGTTACCGATGCCGCTGTGTGTTCAGGTGTGACCCCGAACCTTTCCTGAGTGCATGTCCAGTTTGGCTCAGCACCAAAGAGCAAGGCCTGTTGCGTCGGCTCCCTGCGGAGATGTTTTTGTGCTTGAGTGCCATCAGCTTTCTCAGCTCTGTTACTGTTGTTTGTGGTGTAGAGACGTCAGCGATAAGCCAAGAACGACTGTATACAAGTATGAGTTAAAAAAGGGAAGTCATATATTGGAAAAGAAGTTGCAGTCAAAGCCATAATCAGTGTCATCAATCGATTGAGTCCAGTGTTTTATTTTCTCGCGCCAGCAGCAGCTGCAGGTTTGTTCCCGACCCTGCGGACAGGAACCTTGGACACAGGTATCTTGGTGCGTGTGGTTTCTTTAGCTTGGGGGAGTTGGCAGGCAGCGTGATACTGTGTACCATGCTTCACAGGGATCCTTGAGTCACGGGGTAAACTTGTGAGGACCTTCGGCTGGTGACGCTGTTGACTCTCCTCCTGGCTGTGTTTTGAAGTTGGAACAGCAACATTACTAATTTTATCTTTCCTCCCTGTATCATGTGAGATGAATTCAGGCCTCTCTTCATCCAGCACAGGGGTAGGTGGGTCTCTCCTTTCTTCATCATCAACATGTTGGCTGTCTCGGACAGGTAGCTTTCCTGCTTTACCTCCTCCAACGACAGGTATTTTGCTGAGTCCAGGTGCCTTCACTTGTGGTGCCCTCAGTTCTCTCGGGGGACCCTGGAGGCTTGCTCGGGACTCGTTTTCCTCCAGTTTGCAGGGCGCTGTCTGGCCCCCCTGGGCATCTGTGCTACTTAGACTTGAAAATTGCCCATCCACTGATGCCTGTCCTCTCATCTTAGCAGATACTGGAGTTTCACTTGTCAATGGTGCGGGAATTGATGTGACAGGGCAAGGGACAGGGGCGGGGGCAACTTTAGATTGAGAAATATGGATCTCAGTTTGAGCTGGAGGGGCTTTAGATAAAGAAGTTTCAATGTGAGCAGGGGCAGGAGGGTTGGTAGATACAGGCAGTGGGATATGATCAGGGGCAGGAGGTTTGGTAGATACGGGCAGTGGGATATGATCAGGGGCAGGAGGGTTGGTAGATACAGGCAGTGGGATATGAGCAGGGGCAGGAGGTTTGGTAGATACGGGCAGTGGGATATGATCAGGGGCAGGAGGGTTGGTAGATACAGGCAGTGGGGTATGAGCAGGGGCAGGAGGTTTGGTAGATACAGGCAGTGGGATCTGAGCAGGAGGGTTGGTAGATACAGGCAGTGCGGTATGAGCAGGGGCTGGAGGCTCCATAGATACAGAAACTGGGAAACAAGCAGGAGGTTCTTTAGCAATAGAAACTGGGACATGAGCAGGGGCAGGAGGGTGTTTAGATACGGGAACTGGGATTTGAGCAGGGGCAGGAGGGTCTTTAGATTCGGGAACTGGGATTTGAGCAGGGGCAGGAGGGTGTTTAGGTACGGGAACTGGCACAGGAGCAGGGGCAGCTTTCGATTGAGACGCTGGAATCTGACCCGTCGCCGGGGGTGATGGGGATGCTGTAGAAACAACAGCATGAGTGCCAAGGACTGGAGATGGTGTGGGAGTAGGGGGCATCTTATTTAAAGAGACTGGTGGTGCAGGAGTATGTTTATCAATGGGGGGAATCTTCTCTAGAGAAGATAGAAACGGAGATGGGACAGATGCAGTGCTTGGTTGGGTTTTAGCTGAGGTTGTGGCACTCTGGGTGGGGGGAGGACAAACCTCTGGAGCCTTTACACTGGAGGGAATCGTCCTAGTTAAGTTCATCGGGCTAGACGAGGGTGTAGGTTTGCTAACGGTTGTAGACGTGGAGGCCAGGGTTGGAGTTGATATCGTAACGGTCGTTGAGGGGAAAACTGGGGCAGGACTGGAGGGTGGGGCTGTAACAGCAATGGGGGGTGGAACTGCCACCGGGGCTTTAGATTCTCCTGCTGCTGAACTTTGAGAAGGTTTCCTAGAATAGGGTGTTGAATCCAATTTAGAAGGTGGAGGCTGGGTGAAAGAAACAGGGGTTTGTGGGCTATGGATTACTGGTGGAGGTTTAACTGGAGCAAGAGGTGGAGTAGCTACAGGGCTTGGTTTACTTACTGAGGTAATCATCTGAGGAGGCGCAGCAGCCTCGAAAGCCAGTTTGCCAGCTGTACAGTTGGTCAGAGGTGGACTGTATGAGGGAGTCTTGACCACAGCGGTCGTGGTGTTTGAAGGAGCTGCCGTAGTAGTGGAGGTGAAACTGGGTGTGGATTTAATCGTTACTGAGGACGAGGACATCACTGGAGTGGAAAAAGTTGATGTTACAGGGGTCTTTGAAGGTTTTGGTGCGGTGGCCGGAGGAGTTGATTTTATCGTAATTCTGGTGTAAGGTTCAGGAACTGGAGTAAAGTACAAGCTTGATTTAACTGGTTGAGCAGTCAAAGTGGGAGATTTGGTATAGGTTGTGATGATGGCGCTCGGTTTGGCAACGGGTGAAGAGTTGGAAGTCGTCTTGAACGTGGAGAACGGTGATTGGATGGAGGCTGCAGTGGTGACCACTACCAGAGGTTTTTCCGGAATGGAAGTGCTGACAGGGGGAGAAGTCAGCGTAGAAGTGACGGTGGGTTTAGAGAAGAAAGATGTGGGTGATGCTGTGACCTCAGTTCCCACAGGACTGATGGCACAGCTGGCTTTGCCCCATTCTGCCTCCACATCAGCCATGATGTCTCCACCCCCTGAGATGGAGTCAAAGGTCAGGAGCGAGGAGATGTCTGCCAGCAAATTGCTCAGGCTGGTCTCCCCGGGTATCATGGGTGGTTCAGAAGTGGGTAAAGGCGGCACATGCTCATTAGTTCTACTCACATTGCCTGCTGTCATCTGGGGAGTTATCGTCTCCGATGGCGATGTGGCTGAGCTGTCCTGTGATGTGAAGCTCTTGACTGGCTCATCGCTACACGTCTCAGGGCTGTCCAGAGAGCGAGGGTGAGATTTTGGGGTGAGAGTGAGGTCCTCTTTAATTATTTCCACACTGCTGGCACGAGATGACATGAGAAGAGGGCTCGGAGGAGCTTCCTCCTTGTCCTCCTTATCTTTCGGGCGGAACTTTACAGTGCCAAAGAGACCCTTCAGCCCACGACGTTGCCGACCAGCCGGCTGGGACACCGTTTGGACTCTGCGGTCCCCCCCTCCTCTCCGGCCACCCCTCAGTAATGAAAGGAAGCTGAGGGACCTTGCGGAGCTGGTTGAAGAAATTGAGTGGCGGGCAGCAGCCAGAACGCCATCTTCACGGTGCGGCTCATCATCTGTATGCTCACTCTCTCCTTGACTCACCTCCGGTCCCCTCTCCTTGTCCCGCTCTTGCTCAGAATCGGGTGCCTCGGTCTCTGGTAATCCATCCAGAATTTTGCTCCTGTTAACAGGTGACTTATTATTTTCATCCCCTTTGCTCCGGATAGAAAAGATGTTACCTGGCTTGCGTTTGCCGAACAGCTTGAATCCTTTTCTGATTTTTCCACTTGGTTGGGATTCAGAAGGCGGGGGGTCCGTGTTCTCTGTTTGTACATCCATCTTCTCTATGTTACCCCAGTGCTCTGTATCCTCTGGTCACTCGCTGCCGTTATAATTCCCCAGCCAGTGGATTGAGCGTTTGTATCCAGACCTTGTTTTTTTTTCTCCCTCCGTAGACTTTACCTCTGTAGCTCTCCTGCGTTTCCTTATCGTCTGTCTCTTTCCCTCCCTCTGTCTATCTCTCCCATCCAGCCCTTTCTCCTCTATTTCTCCCTCGGAAGCCCCTCCCCTTTGCCTCGTATTTTTCGTCTGGCTGCTCGCCCCGGTTGCCATGGCAACTGAGGAGCTAAGCAGCTTTCGTCAGCAATGCAGAGCCAGGGGCTGTCATCAACCCACCGTGAACATAGCTTTCTCTTCCTCTCTCTCTTCCTCTCTGTCTGATGACTGTTTACATAAACAGTGAAGACAAATACTCCATTAATAAAACCAAAATTTGACCCCGGAATGATCTGGATATATCCGGATCAATGCAAGTACCTGTATATTCAGGCTTGTAATCTATTGATAGAACAGATGCGCTTTTGTTCAAATAAACTTCTTCATGTTTACAACAGTTAGTCACCTCAGTCTGTAAAATAATGTAAGAATAATTCTATAATTCTACATATAGTTAGTTATCGGAGAAGTTTATCAACAGTTTATCAAATATTTGGACCTAATTAACAAATTATCAAGTTAAAACCAATCAAACTCATAGACCTTTTGAACGTCTGAACAGAGTCAACATTTGACCTGAAGACAATCAAGCCATTGATAAGGATTATATAACTGTAGAAGAATGAGGAGCGTTCATTTTAATAGAAAGTGGCATGTACTAGTGGAAACATTCATTTAAATGTAAAGGATATGGCAGTGTGGCTATGATCTTGTCTGGTATGATCATGTTAGTGCGTCTTATTGTTCCATTGAAGATATTTTAGCATTCTAGCATCGACTAAAAGGAACTGTCAAAGATTTCAACACTCCTTTGATCAACACGGTGTCGAGCCATTATTTATTTAACTTTCTTTCAGGTCCTGGTTTTGAAAAAAATGCTTAGGAACTTGTTGTATTCGCATTATCTATCTATATAGTCTGTTTATATATTATATTATATCCATGTATGTATTATAGTGACGTTTATAAATTAGTCATAAGAGTCGAGGAGATACTGGTTATCTTTATTTTCAGGTGAATGAACAGGTTTGAGGTGGAACAACAACGACCTCTGGTGGTCACTGCAGAAACAACATATAGCACAGTTAGCCAGCTGATGGCTGTAAAAAAAGGGAAAGCTGCTGCCTCATCCGGATGTGTTCCAGGGACCCAGTCTGTGTAAGTGGGTCAGAAATCTTTAAATAAATCTGCCTGCTTCCCCGGGATTTTTTTTAAGAGACAGTAGGAGGTTTAATCCAGCTGGCAGTCAACATCATTTGAAGTTGATACTTTTTCACATAAGGTATGATGTCAGGGTGTCCAAACATTTGGAGAAGGACATTGTTAATGCTAATGTCAAGAGTAGGAGGATCTCTGCCAATTTCCAACATTTATACGGTTTCAAATGACAGCATGCTGTAAAGCCTTTCTCAACATTCTTATAGTATCCGGGATTTTTTTTTATCTCCCTTACAGGCTGTGGAGAAGCACGGGCCTCCCAAACGTCTTAAGTCATCTGTTTAAGATAAAACCAAGAAATCAGTTCACACAAATTATAAAACAGGTTGCTTGTACTTGCATTAGTGCATTGGAAGAGAATGAAACTTCAAATGAGGCCATAAAAACATTGAAAACATCTAAGTTTATTTCAAAAGTTCAAATTTCTTTCCAGAGTCAGTGTCCCAGTTACTCCTGAATAGCACACACAACTACTTACTGGAGAGACAATTTCTTCAGCTGCACATTTAGGTGAACTGACCTTTTAATTTTTGTAGAACTTACAGAACGTTGGCAAATGTCAATGCATATTGTGTTAATAGCACAAAGGATGGTGATGAAAGTCACATGAAAGAGGATGTTCGCTCCCGCTGCAGAATGAGGTAAAATGTTCAGTCACATGAACAACTCATCAAAGTCTTGAAGGACTATTAGACGGTCTGATTTTCATCACTTAAAGAGCGTCAGACATCGTGCTCCACATGATCAGCCTTCAGGAAAGCTGCAGCGTTCTGATGGTTGTCATCTGCTTCGCTGGGAGGCGCATCGTACGGGCGGCGGTACAAGAACCGGGTGACCAGAGTGATGATGAACATCTCCATGATCATCATCTGCTGGCTGAGCACTGCAAGACACAGAGGGAGACAGAAATAAATCAGCATTCCAGGTTGAGTAGTTCATTCCTCATTGTTGGCAGGAGATACAGATTTCAGAGATGTTTCTTACTGGATCCTCGAGCCTGGGAGGAGAAGGGAGGCGAACAGGCGATGGTTCCATCCAGCGCCAGGATGTTAATGATTGACGTCTGCAGCTGACTCAATACAAGTATTAGCTAAGGAAAAATAGTAATTGATTAGAGCCTAATTTTTTTGTAAATAGAAACAAACAGAAGATTAGTTCTAGTTTCAGATAATTTTTTGTTCAAGCAACTTAATTTTTGTCATTGTTAAAACACATTCACATTGCAGGTGTAGAACCAGATTGTAACTGACAGAGGACGAAACATGGTGGATTGCTGGTGTGGACTCACTTGGTACAGGGCATACTTTGGTATCATGTTGACGCCTTGTATAAAGCTGTTTATGTTCATGAAAACGATGGCCACGGGCCAAAGGGAGGTGATGGTGAGAACGCCGATGAATGGGTTAATCCAAATGGCCGTACCAGTGATCTCGAGCTGGAGAAGAAAGCCAGTTAATAGTTCAGGTCATGTTCATTCAATTTTCTCTGCGCTTGAATATGCATATGAGTATTCCAGAAACTTACATCAGAGAGATCAAAGTAGCCGTTTGTCCACAATACAATGGAGAGGACAGAGAGCACCGTCTTCAGGATTGCGTACTGGAGGGCACCCAACTTCAGCCAGAACAACATACGCCTGAATGATTCCGTGCAAATAAGATCCAATCACAAACATCAGGATGTGCAATTCTCAATAAATGAGCAGTAAATAAAAAAGACATCAGAACTATGATCAAGCAGACTGTTTTTGTACCGTGACATGGGCACGCGGGGCAAACAGAGGCAGCAGCAGCAGCAGGGTCCTGTGTTGATCCTGAACGTTTTACCAGTAAACCGCTTTAGAAAAGCACTGCTGCCCCCCAACTCCTCAATCAGCAGGACCAAGACTTTGTATACGACAACTGCAAAATAACTGCAGAGGAAGACAAAACGAAGACGAGAGTCACGTATGCCTGTTGATGGAGAACAAGTATGGACAACTGAACATATATATAATGACATTTATTACATGAAATACACCATAGACGTTGATCTGTAACTTTTTACATGCCAAATATGACCTCGATTATAAGATTCTTTTATGTTGCTGTTTTTTTTTTCTGTTGAGCCGAAAACAAATTTCCATAAAGATATATTCTATTCTATTCTATTCTATTCTATTCTATTCTATTCTATTCTATTCTATTCTATTCTATTCTATTCTATTCTATTCTATTCTATTCTATTCTATTCTATTCTATTCTATTCTATTCTATTCTATTCTATTCTATTGGCAAACAAAAACCTTGTAAATGGATTTTTGGACCGACCTGCATTAATGACATTATCCAAAAGCCTATAATGTTTACAGCACAGATGAAGGTTGCAAAATACTTTAAACGATTTCCTGCGTATTTATGGATGTTCAGCAAGATCTTTGACCTTTGTGGGTGTAATGA
>CAAKHC010005321.1:111170-163771 GCA_901007825.1 Macroramphosus scolopax | reverse complement strand
GATCAGACAGAAGATAAATGCATATAAAATGAGCAAAGGGAGGCAGACAAACCAGGAATACTTTATATTATTTATATCATGTCCACATACCTGCTAGGGCTCACTCTCAATCGTCACAGAAGCTATCTGCCCTCCATCTGAAAGGAAAGCGACAAACCTGTTTGTACACTTCACATACAGAGTGTAACCATGAAAACCAAACATGAGAAATCTGAACACCAACACACCACTTTTCTCCTTGCAGTCGTCCACTGTGTGTATAGGGCTGGTTTCCTCATCAGCAGGGCTGCATTTAAAGTCACATTAAAGATTAACAGCCGGAAAACAACACTGAAAAAATATGATTTATTATTTTATGAAAGAATTCATAATTTAAAAGTGATAATACAAACCTTTTTCCATTTTGCTTGAGGACACCGTTTGCTTGTTCAGGATCAATGTGTACCAGTCTGGTAACAAAGGATTGTCCATCTCCCAGACTAATAAAAGAGATATAGATCACATTAGCCAACACGTCAGGAAGGGTTAATTACAGTAACAGTAACCTTATTTTGTTGTCTTCTTTCTTTCATCCATTCCGTTAAAAGTAGTTTTACATCCAATGGTTAAAGTCATTAAAAATCGTTCATTTATAGCTTAGAGCAGTTTTACCCTGAGAAAACGGGGAACATCCAGTACTTCACTTCATCTCCAAACACCTCTGCTATATTTCGGCAGCAGCCAAGAGAAAAGCCATTCTTGTCCGGACCATTCGTGAAGGCAGGAGCCCTAAAAGCCTCTAAAAATGGATACAGATGAGAAACATCCGTGAAATCAGCAGTGACATTCAAGAAGAGAGAAGCAGAGGTGGTATCACATATCAAATTGAATATTTATTAAGAAATATATAACTAATAGCTACCTATAGTGGTCCTGTTCTTTCCTACAAGCCAGAGATGGTAGCTGAGGAGTGACAGGATGCTGATAAAGAACAGGGCAGCCACGAAAAATAGAAACAGGACATGGAATTTGGCGTGTGTGTCAGGTAGCTCTTTCTGCAGAGGTGGAACGAAAGGCACAAGTGTCAATCCACAGCCAGTTTAAATAGACCTCAAAACAATCAGGTGAGTTGTTCCACTTACGGTCCAGAATTTGATGAAATACTGAATGACAGTAGCACAAATCACTGCACAGTAGAGGGAGGCGTAGGCCAGAAACAACACGAAGAACTTGTAGTTTGAGAATCCGACACAGTTATTGACCCTGAAAGAAAACACATCAGGATTGTGAGAAGAACGAGATACACCAACATTTCCTTGGAAAAAAAATTTTTTTACAATGAAGACAAACAATCTAGTCAAAGGTGATTAACGTTACGGACACAGGGGGATGAAAGCTGACACTCAGTTGAGCAAGGTAATTCAGATTATTGTGGAATAAAAAGATAGTTAAATGAGAAAAGAGTACAGTACCAGGGGCAGTGATGGTCCATTTTCAGCACACACCTTTAAGATGAGAGAACAGAACAAAAGCATTGTATTAATACCATCTACTGTAACTTTTTGTACTTGTTATTCCAACTTACACGACATGAAAAGATAAAACAAATCATCGTGTGATAAAACATGGTGGTCATTATTTAACACAGTCATATGACGTATCTCTGTTCTTCAATTAAAACACTGTTTTGCTCTGAGCAGCAGTATGTTAGCATCAGCCACCAGTTTACTCTTCACCTTCTGCTACCTGACGCTGCAGTGCAACAACAGCAAAAAACATTTTTTTCAAGAAACACTGAAGCAATGACCTTTAACTATAGTGTGAATACTCACATCTCACAGGTGGAGCAGTGATGGCAGCGGTCAGGTTTGATTAACTGACAGGGGTCACAGTAGCGGATGGCTATTTAGCGAAAAGGAAAACAGAATTACTTGTGTGTAAATATAAATATTTTATTGTGTGTTTTGATTTTCCAATACTGAATGTCTCTGTCCAGTCTGAACATTTACATCCTTTAGTTATAGGAAGTGTAGTCAAGGTTGAATACAAGCATTATAGGAAGTGCCTTTCAGAATGTCACCGAGAGACCGGTTATGCGAGAGCACAATTGTTTATGAGTGGAACAGACAGTGGGTTTGGTCCTTAGAGATGAAAAGGTGCACCTGAGTCCAATTAAACTTCCAATTATTTTCCACTTCGTGAACACGAGACAGATGAGTCCACTCTGCAGTGCAGGGAAATAACAACTTCCAATCTATATCATAGGATCATATTTTCTCCAAAAGAGAAAGACAGAATACAGCAAACCATTTTGATACTTCCTAATTTTCATTTGATTTTGTGTATATGAGGGATATGCATGAAGTGAACGATGAGAGAGACAGTAAATCAGTTACAGACTTTCCCGAGCGGTGTTATCTCGACAGTTGCTTTTACTGCGGCAGGGAAATGCCTCACCTCCTCCTGCTGTGCGTGTATAGACGGGTAAATTCCTCGCCACTTTCTTCAAAATTTCTTGCTGCATCTCGGCTCGCTCCTCTCGTTCAAACATCTCCTTCTCTGCTCTGGGTAGAGTGAACTGGCAGCACGAGAAAAGACTGAGTCAGAGAAACAAATACACCTAACAAGTAACGCTTTGTAAACTTGAATTGGATTAATTTGTGAGTCCTACTCTCAGAATAAGAAATACTTTATTATTCCCATGTTGAAAATAGGGTCATGTTACAGTTGCTCACATTCATGAAGAGAAACTTATATCAGCATATTACAGTTTCATTATCGTACTCTTAAGTAAAGTATTGTAGAGTTGAAAGAATTTAAATGACAAACTATGATGTTATGAATATGCTGACAGGGCTGAGATAAGTCTGAATAGACAAGTCTATTAACTCAGAATGTGTGAAAGTGACGGCGGAGGTGAAGAATGAATGGCCAGTAACCATGGAAATAGGCTGTTGTGATTGGAGAGAAAAAAAAAAAGCATGTTTCTTTTTTTTAAGTTAAAAACTTTCTACATGGCCATTTAAATAAGGCAACTCTGGTGTAAAGAGACACAACTTTCGCTTACCGCTTTGGAAGGTTCAGCTGGTTTGGAACAGATAGTTGTCCAGTAGGACCATATGAACATGAAGAGAAATGTATGAAAGATGACCAAGTAGCTGACTGTTGAAGGAAATAAGAAGTTTCAAATGTAGTGACAATGGCATCTTTGTAGTGATTAGTGAATGTGAGAAAGAGTACAGCATCAAACATCATGTGAATGGACAAAATCAACAGTGTGTGTGTTTGTGTGTTTGTTTGGGGGGGGGGACTTACTTCGTTCTGCATTGTTCGGGATTGTATCTACATATGGCACACAAAGACAGATAAATACATTAGTGAGTTCTAATGAATGTCCTAAGAATGCTAAATCCACACCCCATCACACACCACCACCCCTTTCTCACACCATGTGGCAGCAGCCTGGCACGGCCAGCAGTGGCCCATCCATAAGAGAGAGCTTTGTTTAAGCAGCAGGGATGTCCCTCTCCTGACTATGCAGCTTAAGTACGTGTACATGCTGATACTGGTATCGTCCTTTTCAGGCTGGCAGATACTATGAAAACCCATCTGTGAGTGAGGGGACTGTGCATGACACGGCACGTACGACCTTCAGACCGGCTGGAAGCACTAAATCATGGCTCAAATAATAATAATGAAGACATGTGAATATCCTCTGCTAAATGATGAATCTGTTCGTAGAGAAACGCCACATGATTTCGTAATCAATTTAGTCTCTTGATCTGAATAAATAACTTGTCTTTGTATTTTTGTATTAAAAAACTTGTCCTGATGCCTAATCGGGCTGCTACAAGCATTCAATAATAGATACATTTACTTTGAGAGCAACAATAAGCCATTTAAACACGGTCAAAGATGATGTTTTAAGGATGAGTTTTAATTTAAGGCAATTCATATTAATTATTTGAAATATTGGCATCTGTAGAGTGAATCTGAACACCAAACACATTTTCAACCCTTTCACTCTTCTTAGATACACACTACATCATGTCTTAGACAGCATATCACATAATGTTTACTTCCTTTGCCATTTGTTAAACGCTAACTTGTGTTACATTTACATGTTAAAAACGTCAATTAAAACATATGTGTCAACATTAATAAAGAAATTATGAGATATGAAAGTGGACGTCTCATTTAATATCATGGTTTAGGCAAATAACTTGTAAATTACCTCAGACCCATTCATAATTTCATACATTGACAGCATTTAAAATTAAAGTCCATTTATTTGCAGAACACTTAGACAGCGAAACAGCTAATAAAAGTTTGCTTTCTGTTAGCTTTAGCCTTAGTTATACATTTTAATATGTATCAGTTAACGTTGTAACTCTTACGATTGAGTGATTGACTATGAATTGCTACCCAGAGACAGTTTTTCCTCTCATGAAGGGGAGAAAATTGCCATATAATATTAACGCTGCAAACTCTGCTGTCGTGAAAGAATATATATATATGAACATTTAGTGTGATGTTACCCAGCAGTTTGCAGCCTGGGGGATGATTTTAAATCTCACTTTAACTAGCTTAGGAAAGTTGGCAACAGTCAACACAAGCATATATCCGACCCCTCCAAAGGTAAACACATGCAGAAGAAGGTGTACTTACAAACACAGAGCTCCACAACATACGCGTAATAAGACCAGCCAACAACCAGGTTAATGAACAGGACAGGTACCCAGTTTACAGCCCGTTTACAGCACCGCAGCGCATGAGACGGCGCCATCTTTAATCCGTGTGTGGGACGTTAGTGGCCGGTGACGTCATGCCCATGGTTTTAAACCCAAGAAAGAAACTACAAGACCCAGACACCCTGGACATGCGCATATGTTTTTGTAGTTCATCAGCATGCAATTTACATAAGTTTTTAACTCATGGTTGATACATTGTACAAACATTACAGACTTATTAAATCCGCATCCCAGTACTTATACCAACCTAGTAGCATGTAGGCTAAGTCTAGCAACTGACTCTCTTTGTTTGTCTGCATAATTAATATATCCTGCATTTATCCCCCTTAAAAAAATGTTTAAGCATGATTAATAATTAAACTCAATTTATTTCTGGTTATCCTAAAGGGCAAATTCACTTTTTATACACCTGTGTAAAATGAAACTATGTAAGTTTTACTATCATTAATTGTAAACTCTTAGAATAGAGTCATGTTAGGAAAGGATCTGAGAAACAAAAAGGAGTGTCGCGTTAAGACAGACTTTGAAAAATATCAACATATCCTCAAAGTACAGTTATATTGGCATAAATTAAGCTAACTATTGTGACCACTTGGGGGCAGAGACACACAAAGATGGCATGACACTCAATTGTACATGTACAGTAGCTCTTTTGTTTCTACTAACTCTTGAAAATGTTTAACCACTAGATGGTCTTTTATCATCAAATAGTCCCATTGATTATCTACAGTGTTGTTCTGGGTATGAAACATACAGTAGGATTATCAAAGTTTTTGTTGCTGATAAAAACAGCTTCCTCCTGCTGCTGTAAACTAGTTTGAAGAAAGCAATGTTTTCAGGCATATTTCAACATTGTAAATAACTGCATATATGTTATGTATATACTGTATATTCATATATTGTATTGTAAGCTTCAACATACCAGGACAGACAAATTCCTCATATTGAACCTGATTCTAATTGTGAGTATATGTCATGTCTTTAGCTACTATATGTATGGAAGGATATGAATGCCAGAGGACAAAGTGCATTGAAACAAAGTTTGTTATTTTCCTTTATTTTTCAGGGGAGAAACATATTTATAATTAGATGTATTATACATTGCACTTGAATAAACAACGATTATTGTAAATCGCTTATTTTTTCATTTGTTGATTTTAATTAATTGCATTCCTTAGTCATATTATTAATGAAAAAGAGCTAACAAAGACTAACAAAGTATGATGAGCTCATTGTGCGTGTCTGTATGTGGAGGCCTTCTTGGCAGAGGAGCGTTTCCCCTTTTTAGATGAGACTGGGGAGGATGGAGAGGAAGGGGGGGAGAGAGAGGAGGTAGAGGTGTTGGCAGAGGAGGTGGAGGAGTCAGGAGAGCCTGAGCGCCGCCTGGTGGGACTGCTGCTTGGGGAGCCACGCGGTGAAGAGTAGGGTGACAGGGCCTGAAGCATTCGTCCACTCCGTTCCTGAATTGCATGCTGGACAAGGACAGAAAAAGAACAAAGACTAATTTGATTTACTGTTTTGGTAAAATATTGTACTTACTGTGCTCTGACCTGCCAATGTTAATGTATTACTTTTATTTTCTGAATATATATACTGTATATATGCATACACTGTATGCATATATACAGTATATGAACCTTGAACATCAACCTGGAAAGTAAACATTCTATGGATGAATGTCAATGTAAACTTGCCCAAGCCCCGTCTGGTCCAAAGAGCTCCAGGAAGTTGCTAATGAATTCTCGTGACTTCTCCTCCCACTTGTGGATGAGGTCTTGGCTTTTCTCTTCCACTCTGTACACAAAGTGTTTGGACTTTTCTTCCACTGTACGGACCGTCTCTTTCATCTTATCCACCTGGTTCTGGAGTCTATACTTCTTGTCCTATTAGAAAGACGAAGTGCACTTGCATTTATTTCTATCTTGTGATAAAGAAAGTTATTTCGTAAACAGGATTTTGTCTTACATTAATGAATCCAACATTCAGTTCTCGAGCTGTGTAGCCTCTTTGCAGGTTGCGTCGCACATAGATGTCGTAGTCCCGGACGATGCGAGTGATCAGATCGGATGTGGAGATACCCTCTGTCCTCTCAGTGGCCACAAACATTCCTTTACACAGATTTTACACTTCATTAATTCAAGTAACATGAGGAAAGATGACGATAGAATGGTTTATACTAGTCTTCACCTGCTTCCTTGATATGTTTGTAAACATCCTGTGATCCAGCAGATGTGTACGGGATATCATCATGGGCCACAAAATCAATCTGTAAGTGTAACAGGACAGTGGTCAGACTGATGGAACATCTGGTATCTATATTGTTGTTGCCACTGTATGACAAGAAGCTTTTTGGTTAGACTGCATGACCTTTGACCTTGTGTTTCTTGAGGAACTCTGTGGTGAGGGTCCAGGGAGCATCCCGTACCACCTCGTCAACGTAGCGGCAGTGCGTCAGGGCGTCATAGCGTTCGTCCTCTGTCATCACTGTATAGCCCTTAAACTTGTGGGTGAGTTCGTCACTGCAGACTAGAGACAAATTGGAATGTTATATTTAACATTACATTATTCATATTACTGGCCTCTTTTGTGTCATATTGTATTGCACTATATTTTGACTGTTTTATGTGCCTTATTGTATGAGGGTGTTTAGTTGGACGAAGTACATAAATATGTGTTTGTTATGACTAATTTTACGGGCATTTAATGTTTAATGTCCACAAAGCACTAAACTATCTTACTTTGCCAGTGTGTTTACTGTGGTTTTGTTGAGGAAGTAATATTTATACCCCACCTCCTACTATCAGGTATGTGTTGGGGAACACAGTCTTAGCCTGCATCAGAGCTCGAGCGTGCCCAGAATGAAAAAGATCAAAGATCCCATCAGCGTAGACTCTCACTGGACGATGAGCTACAAGAGAAGAAATATGCTTATTTGTCAGTGTTTCGACGTTGTGTATTTCTAGAGAAAGAGACCATAATAATCAGTCAAATAACTAGCTGTGAAACAATATTGAACAGTTATGTGGCTGATAATTGCTGATCTCACATCATGAAAGCAACATGTTAATATATCTCTCCTATCTTTTCCTTATTTATTGCTGCCACCAAGTGGGACTGACGACATTGATAAGTGACGTTGATCCAAACTATTTACCTGGTGTGCCCCTCTTCGCTTGGGCAATAGACAACTTGTCATGGAGGAGCTCTGAGTCACAACCTGTTGACTTGGCGAAAGCAGCTGGCTCCCGCAGAGCCTGCATAAGAGACAAGACAAACAGATGATGAAATACATATTACTGATCAAAATCAGTTTGCCCATCCTTTGAACTGCCTCAGGCTCTAAAATGCATCAGGTGACAGGAAGGTTAACATTTAAAATCTAACTGGAGGATACCACAGTCACAGGAACATTTTAAAAAGGTTGTTATAAGAAGTTATTTTGCACTTATAACATGCACAAATATAAAGCCAGTGCATAACTTTGAAAAACAAATCAATGCAGGAAGACGCTTGTCTTATTGTGGAACTTGAAATTCAAGCATTGCAATATCGATTTTGGTCAACTTTATAGATATATAAGATAAAGATGTGAAATTGTTAAAAGAAGATAGGAGCAAAGCTATAATGCAACACATTTGGGAATAATCTCAGCAGTCGTAGTAATGAGCGTCTGGAAGTGCCAATGACTTTGTGCTGTATTTATACTTGTCTTCTGTGGCGTCAGATATACTTTAAACTCTCTTTCTGCCTAAAATGCCCGGTGTTATATAATTTTGTGAATAAGAAAAAAATTCTGCCTGCTTTCATGCTTTTTTAATATTTTCTTTTTGTCTTTATAGTTTTAGATTTCACATTTTTACATGTCAAGAAGTCAAATGCAAATCTTATATATTAATTTGTGCCATGTGCAATGAAAACTGATGGATAAACACAAAAAAAAGTATATTTACTTTTTTGCATCATTAAGAATGCATTAATTATATATTACTGAGTTATATTGCAGACGTAAAAATGACTCATGGCCACATTGACCAACCCAGCTTATCTGTCAGTTAATGCTCCACTCCCAAGTCGACCACAGCGGAAAAGTTTACTGTTATATTCAAAGCTTGTCACATAAAAACATATGTCTGATCATTACATTGTTCTGATCTCTTCTCTGAAAGTGTACAACAACACATTTATAAGACAGCCAGACACTCTAGTTTCTAATATGATTATTATTTTCTGTGTTACTAAGAATATCTACAACAAGACATACCCCGCGAGGGCCTCTTTTTTGGCTCTGTGGAGCCTGATGCTGGACGTTGCTGCCTCTGCCTCGTCTCTTTCCGGGCATCTTGAGCGTTCTGCGTTCTTGTACAGTGACAACACAGCTGCAACTCCTGCCGCTCCTCCACTGGCCTATCTAGTGCAAGGGGGTGATTTCTAAGTCTGTGTGTGTAAGTATACATACCATCTGCCTTCCTGACCCTGATGACGAGAGAATTAGTGAGCAAAGTTCACACCACTATAATGTAGATTTCACGTGTCACCAATACTGAGCTTTGGAATTTCCTTTCTCCATGTTGTCCTTGTAACGCAGGAGCCTGCAGATATCGGAAGGTGTATTAACTTTTAGTAAAGTCAATACAATTAACAGTTTAGCTCAAATTGAATGTGAAAGGCGCGTATTCCTTCCGGACATGTCGATAAAGGAGAGTAACACTGTATGCTTAGTTCAACTGTAAGTGAGTATGTGCCCAGAGCTTTTATATCTGCAGCCTTTGGAACCAAACACAGAGGGACATGTGATCCCACATCTGTAACGCAGGGGCCATGCAGGACGTCACATTATTGAATGCAGTTTGCGTACATCTTGAAATACATGAAACGCTGTGCTGCCTGGCGTATGTCCACTATATTTAGTGGTTATCACCACAATATTTACTAAAGGTGGATGTCAATTAGCTGCAGTCTGCAGGGAAATGCATTAGGATTCATACAAATGTTGCACACTACAGCCTCAAAGTTGTTGTTGTCATTGGGTTTTATGTTATAAAAAGAGAAATAATGTATTGCCTTGAATGTACGGTATTCTGTTTAACTTGTTATAGAGGTGTTCCTTTCAGCAAATGTCTGCACTATATTTCTAATTAATGTATTTTCTACAAAGATAAGAAATGCTCAGAGTCAAAACAATGAATGCATATAACGAAGAGTGAAGTTATCTTATTCTTATGTTTTTTTATTTCTATTTCATGAGAAGCTTAAGAAACTGAGGCAAGAGTCAGTATATGTCCTTTATTTTTATAAAAATGTACGTATCATGACCCACAGTTTGATCCACATATCTCTGTTTGAGTACACAGCAGCTGTGGCTTCATGAACGTGGTAGACTGTTCCCATGGTTGAGATGAACATGAGAGGCTTCAGCTCATTACTCAAATGAAAGCATGATGAAACAATACCATCAGTTCAAATGGAAGTGTTTGGTAATCACAGTTGACATCAGAGAAGCAGTCTGATCAGCTGATCTGATTCAGCTGGCAGTGAGAGGTTGCCATGGTGATGCCAACTGCTTAATTTATACCGAGTGTGACAAGGATTCAGCTGAGAGACACCTCTAAAACTTTGACCGTAAATAATATTGCCTAATTGTTTTTTTTTCTCTGTTGAACACAGTGCTATTAATTATTTGTTACATACATGAAGTTCAAAAAGTGAAATTTGGTGTCGTGAGGACAGGTTTACATGAATCTTTTAAGAAACAGTTTAACTGCTCCTCCAACGCTCTGTGTGATGTCACCCACTGTAGCCTCTGAATATTCTGTAAATAAAATGCCTCCTTTCACAATGTTAAATAAAGTGTAATTTCTGTATCTATGCTGTGATTTTGATCTGCTCCTAATGGGGTCTTCTCGCCTTGGCTGAGCTAAAAGTGTTAGTTTAATAAGCATCACAGTGATTTGCTGGAGCATTATTTGGTGTGTGTCAACATCCAAATGTTTTGGGATGAGTAGAGACGGGCTGAATTAGATCAATATGGAAAAAATGTATCTTTCTATGCAAAAGTTACAGCTTTTTGAAAATGTTATACCAAGTTTCACTTTCACTCTTACCTATTTTATATGACACAAATTGATGTCACTGAACACAGATTTAAGTTTATGGGAAATTGAGACACGAGATCGAGACATAACTGGTTTAAGTGCAGTGAGACTTGCAGTGACTCTACAGGAATTTTTCACCTGTACACACAATGACCTGGGGCAAGGGGTGTGGTTATCCTGCTGACATCATGCAAGGCAGGAGTATTGCCTTGCTGTTCGTCCTCTCACTTCCTGAAATGAACAGCGCCTAAATATAAGGACACACAAACAGAGGATACTCTTTAATATTCAGAACCTTTGACACAGCACGCCAGGAAATTGTCCTACAGCAAAGGTAAGACTCAACTTTGTCATGTTACACTCTCTCAGGCACATTTGTTCAGAGCTGAATCTAAGTTCCACACTGACAGTGTTCACATGTCTGCTACATCAGGAGAAACTAGTCACAGATAGTCCTGGTTTCTGCAGATTTCAGTGTAATTCTAGTCCCTCTGTCATTGGTTGACTTTAACCACAGTGGGTGGGGCCACACACTACGCAGATCTTCACGTTATCAAAGTGTCACCAACAATGTACATAAGGCACACACATGTACAGACTGAAGCTTTCTTGATAGAGCAGAAATGTCTTAAGATATACATTTGTCATTTAGCAAGTGCAACTACATTCTGAGGTGTTAGAGATCAAAGGAGGAGAAGTCAAAGGTAACCCTTTAAATTATACTGTGTTTAGTGAGGTAGGATTTTAACTTGATGTGTTTGTGTACATATAAATGGCTGTGAAATACTTCTTCTTCTTAAAAAGAATATGTCATGTCTGACCCTTTTACTGTTCTGACTCTCCAGATCATTTTCGTTTTGCTGGCCTTAAGCATGTCCCCGTGGCAATATCTGACACCGCTGCTGCTTTTGACCGTTCAAATATGTGAAGGTAAGGCCAAAAGCACACTGAATGTTTAAATTGTAGCCTTGAGCATGTATGTTTAAACACACACAATCACTTTAGACAATAGCTGTAAGAAACAACAACTCTGGATACTGGAAAGAGGATTCAAGCAACATTTGAGGAACTGAAATTTCTTGGGAAAACAAACATTGAGCAGGTGGCCCTCACTGTGGTTTGCAAACGCCCATGTCACTGTAAGGACCCATAGCGGCTCTCAGCTGATACATGCAGGCTGTGGTGATCTATGTAACTAGAGTTTCACATGTATTGCGCAACAGTTTCAGCTGATTTGTGAATCGGGGAATCTCAGATGAACGCTTAGACATGCGTATTTGTTCCACTCCCTGGTTGGAGTTGAACATTAAATCATTATCTCATTGTACCATCTAAATCTTTTTGATGGTAGACTAACTTTTAATGGGGAGAATAGAACCTCTTGTATTCCCACTCTGCGCCCGTACACCTGTTCATACCTGTAAAATGTATGAACCAGGCAATTTTGGTTGAGTGTTTATGATCCCGGCGAGAAGTACTTAGGCGAAACTTTGACTTCTGCGTGGTAGCATGGCGTGGTAGTGTTACAAACCGAAATTTTATCTCGAATAAAAACATGGTTCTGTTCCTCTCTCACTTGTGTCATTCCTCAAAGTCTGTTGCTCTCTATTTTGTTCCCGTTGTGTGACAAGTTCAACGCAAAAGTATGACCGGAATATTATACACCAGAGTCTTGTAATTACCACCCAGCAGCAGAGCCCGCTGTTGCTACTGCACGGCAAAAGTTATACTGCTTTAAAGGTATAATATAAACACAAATACGCCTATGTTATATGTTTTGTTGTGTTGGGAACTTGCATTATGTTAGGCATTACAAATGTAAAAACCCGGAAAAAGCAGTAATTTTGTTCAAGCTAACGGTCCATTTCATTTGGTCACGTACGGCATCATATCCTTTTTGGCCTCCAAGATAATACGGTTACACTAATGACCTAACAACATTGTTGTATAAGCTAATAAAGTCACGTTTCCAATTATATTTTGACCCCGACAACAGCACTGGTCTTCCCCAAAATTTAATTCACTACATAGCGTTACAGTAGCTTTATGAGTTGTTCTATTCTAACTCAGCAAGCTAACGCTATGCTAGCTAACGTTACTTGTGGCTATTTCATTCCAATTAATGAAGTTTAATTAATGAATTTACCTCTCATGACCTCTCCCCGTTGCTTCACATCATCATCAAACGATGACTTTGTTTTGATCAAAAGACCTCCTGTCAGCAGACATGACACGTTGTCAGGGAGTGCTATATTCTGATGAACACACATCTCATGTACACACACTCACGTGTCACTGATCTCAGCATTTTGTGGATTTGTTTATTCTGGATTAAATCTTTTAAAAGTATGTCTCGTAGATGTCAGTGTTGCTAAATTGTCACCAGTCGAACCTGTCCTTGACAGGTGTCTTTCCCGTGGGCGAAGCTGTTTGAAACAGTTTCAACCAAGAAATGCTCTCGGTCCTCCCTCACTGAGTCATGAATGGATATTGTGTCATTGTATATTGTCTTAGCCTCCCAACCTAAATACACCCTCCTCTCTCTTTTTGTCCGTCTGCTCCTTCTTATTTTCTCATCGTCCCTCCCAGCTCAGAGATGTGAAGAGTTTACAGATCTAGATCTCGCTCATGCAATCCTTGGAACCAATCTCAAGATCAGGCTGCTGCTGTACACCAGGGATAATATAAGCTGTGGTTCGCTTCTATCCCACACCAACCTGTCAGCCCATCCTCAGTTCAACTTCACACGGCCCACTACCTTTGTCCTCCATGGGTATCGGCCCACCGGATCGCCACCAATCTGGGTTACCACTACCACAAGGATGCTGCTGGAAAGGGAAGACATGAATGTCATAGTCGTGGACTGGAACCACGGAGCTGCTAATGTGAACTATCTCAGAGTGGTGGAGAACACACACAAGGCAGCAGACAATCTCACTGCTTTCGTTAAAATAATGCAGGTATCCAATGTTTTTATCTCTACTTGAGTCCTCCTCTTGTCTTGATGTAAATGTATTCTCATAAAAGAAAACCTTGACTGTTTGTGTGTCACAAGACTGTTAACCAATCTTCACAGGAACATGGTGCCTCTCCGGGCTCCATCCACATGATCGGAATCAGTCTTGGAGCGCACATATCAGGATTTGTAGGTGCTTCTCTGAATGGGACAATAGGAAGAATTACAGGTAAGATTGTGCAGAGATGCTGTTACTAATTTGTTAGTAATATGGTCTACACATAAGTACATGTGGGTGTGTCATACTGTCATAAACGTATAATATAAAATCAACCATTAAATGGATCTCATGTAAATCAGCCAGGTATTTTATAAATACTAACAATAAACCAACACAATCAGTGGGAAACATAACCTATTTGGTGGTAATGGTCCTTTATAAAAAGGTTGTTATTAGCAGGTGTAGGCTTTGGTCATAGCGGAGTTGTGAATTTGCATCAACGTGTCACAGTGCAGGTTTATGCCGTGTGATCTCGAACCGACGGCACAGTTTCTAAAACAGTCAGGAGATTTTAAGGTAGAAAATCTTCTGCACAGTGCCTGTAGTGACATCACAGTGCAGAAGCACAGATATCCAGGTCAGCACCGCTGTAAGATACAATCATGTATAAGAACACAAAGATAAAAGAAGTATAACGGGTTTATATCCCATATAAAAACATTTTCTTTATTCAAAATCAAATGAATTAATGTTCTACTGAGATATACTGATGTTGATGTTTGCAGCTCTGGATCCTGCTGGGCCACAGTTTCGAGGTAATCCTCCAGAGGGCCGACTGGACCCCACAGACGCCCAGTTTGTGGATGTTCTGCACACAGACATAGATAGTAAGCTGAAGCGCCGGTTGATATTTCCATACAGGGTTTTAACATGTATGAAAAGCATATACATGTGTGCAATTATTATTCTCATTGTTTATTTACAGTGCTGGGCTACAGAGAACCTTTAGGTCACATTGATTTCTATGCTAATGGGGGAACGGACCAACCTGGCTGCCCAAAAACCATCTTTTCTGGTACAGTCATTGAAATTATGAAGAAAAATTTAAGCAGGAACTCAACAATATTGTAACAGTGTTTTAAATCGAACCTCTGTACAGGTAGTTCCTACTTTAAATGCGACCACCAGAGATCAGTGTTGCTTTACTATGAGTCTTTGACTCGGTCTTGTGAAAGCAGAGCCTTCCCCTGCGCCTCCTACAAGGACTTTATGGATGGTAACTGCTTGAACTGTGACCGGTTTGGGCCCGCTGGATGTCCTGTATTTGGTAAGTTCTTTGATTATCTCTTAGTTAAATGGAGAAAATACATTTCCCCTCTTATATGTAAAGCCTAATGTAGCACCTCAGAGGTATGTGGTTATCATTGTCCTGACAGACGTTTCCCTGACACCCAGGTTATGATGTCACAGAGTGGAAAGACGTCCTGCTGAGACTTGGACAAACAAAAGTTTTCTTCAACACAAATACACACAAGCCATTCTGCAGTAAGTACTGCAAATGTGCCTGTCGCACTATTCTTAGGAAATAACAATTGCCTTCACATGACCTATTTACTATGTCACAAATAAAACTACGTCATCTCCCAGGGACGAGCTACAGAGTGGATGTGGTGATATGGAATCAGGACGAGCGTTGGGGCTACATTACTGTTAAACTTCATGGCAATGGTACAGAAGCAGTGGCAACAATCAACCAGTAAGTCTTCGCTCTACTTAATATTTGCTATAAAGGTTTATGAGTTGATCCCTCTCTTAGTGGTGTGTCTGTTTTCCTCATATCAGTCAAGCATCAAAGTTCAAGAAATACAAAGAGACCAGGTTGTTTGGCCAGTTTGACAAAGACCTTCGCTCAGTGGAAAAGATGTCTCTCATGTTCTCCACTGGGAACGTATTCAAGCCCAAATATAAGTTCCGTGTTCTCCGAATCCGTCTCACACATCTGGAACGCAGAGAAAGGTAGGCAGCACCTACGGATTATCTACATTTGGTTATATCTTTGAGTAACATGAACAATTGCTACTTTTACCTTGAAACTTACAACTCTAAGCATTAGACGTAACGTCATCGTTGTCCCTCCCAGGCCTCTCTGTCGATACGATATTCTCCTTGAGGAGAACAAAGAAGTCACCTTCAGGCCTTTTCCCTGTGAAGAGTCCAACTTCTGAGTCCCAAATCGGACTCTTCATGTCAAACATTACTGCTCCACCTGGAAGAGATTCACCTAACTCTACATAAGAGCACCAACCTGGCAGCCGAATATTCACTGACAATGTGAATCATCATCTGAACATGAAATGTGATTTATCATATGTACTGTAGGTGTAAAATGTGCCTGATTCTAAAGGACAATTTATTAGCATTTCACATTTCGGGTAAATTTGAAAGGACTTTTCATCATGCTTTCATCTTTAATGTTTTATGATATTATTAGGAGAAAAGTCATTACTGATTTCAAGAGAAGAGCGGAATTTATTTCCTTCTTATTTCATGTCATTCTCCAGTTTGAGACTAAGAGAGACAGGTAGACTGCTAATCATTTGTCAGGAGGACCAATAGTTTAGTTTTTAGTAACATTTTGTACAATTTCTCTTTAAGACTGAATAGAGGCAATCAGAGACATTTCCAAACTGCTGCCCTTCAACATCAAAGACATCTCAGATATATCAGTATTGTTCATATTCAGAAAAAGTGACAGTAAATAACTGTTTCAGTTTGAGTGCAGAACTAGTCTGGGAGAGATTTTTGTAAGGAACCGAACTATATTTTTGTTCCACAAGATACTTCTATTTTTTTTTACACATCTGTTTATTTATTTGTGCGAATGGATCCGTGCTTGTTTATTAATAAAAACCCAAAGTCAACAATGGCTAACATCTTTAATCAATACATTCTGCTCCTACACTTCAGCAACTAGCGGATTTAACAGCTACTTTTCAAGGTCAAAAAGACAAACAATTCCTTTTTTTAAAAATATACACACCCTAAAATATAACAGAAGGTTCCTGTTAGTGCTGAGAATTATAACATTATTTCATCATCACATAACCCTCATCCATGCAGATTGTCCTGTCCACCAGTTCCACTGTTTTCTACACAGTTGAATGAAGGAAAGTCTTAACAAATCTGGATTCCCACAGACAATTGAAAACAAACTGAAACCCTAAAAGTACTTAAAGAAACATCCTTCCACCACATGATGCGGAAGAAGCCACAGGCTTTAAGTTCATCTACAAGAAAATAAATAACAGACAATCTCATTTCCTGACAGAAAGCTGGAGGATGAGAGTTGCAGGTTCTCACCCTGGGTTGATAATCTAAGAGAAAGGTTTTCAAAATAGAGCGTGTGTGATATGACTGACTTTAAAAATAACACTGTCAAAACAGATATACAACAGGACCTTCATATTTGGTTCGGATTGTCGAAGAAGAATTTTTTGGATTTACTGAAACTGATTTTCTCTTCCCTCATTTAGACCAGTACTTCTTCATACGTTGCATCTCCATCTGAAACAGAAATATTTAAATAAATGTAGTTGCAAGACATTACGTCTCGCTACAAACAGGTCATGCAAAGTGAATGGTGCTTCCCAGATATCCTGCAATGAATCTTTATATATGACTGTCTCTTCCTGTCATACCTGTAAGCTCAAGCGAATCCTTTTCTCCTCATCCAGCTCATTCATCAGCAGTTTAATTTCTTTGCTGGAACACAAGATATTTGTGTGAAATCATACATGTTAACAACCAGGTGGCTTCCAGTTCAAACCAGGAGGGGCAACAGAGTATTTCACATATGACAATACATTTTGGAGGGATGAGAGGAAATTACAGGCGCCTCTTGCTATATGACAGAATGGATTACAGTATTAAATCCATACTTGTGCTGACTCTTCATCTGCTCAAACTGGCCCCTCAGTTCTTTCAGCTCGGTCCGCAGTTCCTCCAGTTTGGGTGAAGTGTGTGCTGCTGTGTCTCTGCCGGGCAGGGGGTGGGAGTTGTGGCCTTGGGGCAGCCTTGCATGAAGGACGGCAGATAAAGCTTTTGGTAGCAGAGAGGAGAAGGATTCACCTCGGAATTCAGCTGCCTGGGAGGAAGAGCGGACCACAGAAGACAAACATCGACTGTCACAAGCAAAACAACACCACACAGGGAGGGTGTGTACCTTTGTTCTTGTTTTTCTACCCTTACAGGCATGACAGCGCCATTTGGACTTGTCACTTGAGAGTCGTCTTGCATTTTTTGAGAATCTTGCTCTTCATTCTGGTTTTCTTCTCGTTCCACCTCCATCGAGAGTGTTACCTGTAGGTCGAGTTTAGTTTGAGACATGAATAAAACATTTATGGGCACCTAATTATTTTATATATGAAAATAAATCCGCTTTCAAAGTTCAAACAGAGTCCCCCAAAGATTTTCAAACGGGCCTTGAGGCGTGGCCATAGTCATGCAGTCAACATCGGAGGAAGACGAGGGTCTGCAGTAACTGTAAAACAAATCTGAATTCTAAATCTCATTTCTTTACATCGAAGATGTATAATACAGATTATTGATATCTAAAAATTGGACGCACAGGATGAACATTTTGTTCATATTTTATTTCATTCCAGTAATGTCTAATAGTTTATCTCTCTATAAATGCTCTGTTATTTTTCTTTTTTGATCTTTTCTTGTCTCATTAACGACATTAATAATTGAATATCTCCGTAAGCATCATTATTTGTCGCTGGTTAAATATATGTACATATATTTTGAAGTTATAAGGCAAGTACCTCTTGTCTTCTTTTAAGTAAGAAGTCAAAGTAGATATCTTCCTCTGCTGTACGTGGCCGTGTGCATATCAGCCACCTCAAAGATAAATTTATCCCGAGGACAAAAACAGACCAGAGCACCCACACTTTTTACTCAGAGTCAAGTTATTATAGCACCATTTAACTGGATTATATAAAAACAATTTGACTTGTTTGGCATAACTATTACAAGTGTATACTTCCCAGAGACGGAAGCTCTGACTGGGAGTTTTCATTTGCAGCATGAGCTACCTGCTCATTCAGCTTCTCCTTGACTGACACGATTGAATAAAACTCTTCAGTGTCTTAGAGAGAGACAGAGAATAGATGTTAAAACACACCTTGCACAAGCCGAGCCTGCATTGAAATCCAGCCTTTAACATGAGGCATTCAGGCACAGTAAATATTGTTTCAACCGATGTAACAACAATAGTTGCCAGGCTTACCATGAGTGAGTGCTGAGTTATAGTTGCCCATCGTGACAGAGAGGAATACAAGTGCGGAAGCAGACAGAGAGAAAGACAGAAAAACCTGCAGAGTCTTTGAGTCTACATCTACAAATGACAGATTGGATTAATTCAGTGGAGCAGAAATCAACAGACGCCAGTGAGACCTGCTGAGGAAACATCATATGTAAACCTCTGAAAAGAATAAAATGACACTGTGCTGAAAATTCGTTTGATTTGTTTAACTGTTACTCTGCTCTTCGTTACACAGCGGCGACTTCAGCGCGCACAATGAACAGTTAAAAACAAAGTAACTTTGAGTGCTGCAACAGGGGGCAGCTGTCTTCCTCATGCCATTGCAGCGGACAACTGTGCAGCACATGCTGGAACCAAGGCATAGAAGGCGCATGGTGGCAGATCATAGTCATTAGTACTCATACTAAACCAATTACCAGATTATTGACTGTTAGACAAGGACTTTGCGCATGCACTCACCTTGTTTTGTCCACCCCACCGGTGAGATACTGCCGCATCTGTAACTGGACACCCTCCATTGTAACACACTGTGGTCTGCAGAGCATGTTGTGATTGGGGGGTGCTACTGTCAGGGCTAAGTTTAGCACAGGCAGGACCAAGTGTTGCTCAACTCTGCTTGGCCAGAGGGGAGGGCGTCCCACACTAAAGGGCAAGAGTTGTGTTTAAAGGGAGCTGGTATACAGTTACAAGAGCACGAGATCTACATCTCTCTGCATCTCCAGTGTCACAGGGATGATTTACATGTGTTGTGCAACTTCAGGAACGGTCTTGATTGATTTTCTTTTCTCAACTTCTCCATTAGTTCATCTGAGCTCAATTGTGATATTTTAGATGAGTGGATGAATGTGCTCAAAAATTAAGCTCTTATAAACCTCCAGATACTTTGTCAGTTTCTGGTAATACCTTGTGAAAGTGTGAACATGTGTCACAGTACAACAGTGTCGTACTGTGCAGATTGTAAATCCCATTGAGGCATTGTTACTTGTGATTTTGGGCTATGCAAAAAAATTGAATAGATCTACAAGCAAAACTACAACAACCATCATACTGCTCGTTGAATCTAACTTTATTTTTCAAACAAAAAACTGATCATACAAGTAGACTCTTTGCTACAAGTGATACTTTGACAAGTTGCGGTTTCTAATCAGAACACCTATGATTAATCAATGAGGACATCTCATATGTTAAGTCTTTTATAAAAAAAAAATAAAGGTGAGTTCACCTAAAGGTCTCTGACTACAACCTGAAATCAACTTGTTGCTGGTAAGAAAAGAAAATGCAAAAACCTACAAGTGAAAAGATCACGAGTAGCCATTCTGAACTCTTTAAAGGCAGGAGAAACGCAGAGTATTTTACAAATATGGTAAAACAAAGTACAGCAGTACTTTACTGAAACACTTTTACCAAAGAACACATGGAAGCAACAACACTTTCACAATATACACGCAAGTTTGGGATTATAGTGACACATGGGTTTGTTCGGGAGGTCCGTCCTGCAGCACCAGGATAAGATCTTGCTTAGATTTTCCAGTGTTTCCAGTTTTGAATTCCACTGCGGAATTCGGACCTTTACTGAGATCAAGAAAGAAAAACAAGACAAAGAAAAGCACAGGTTTTATTTAGTCAGTCTTTAAATGAGAGTAAAATCCATAACCCACACCTTAAATATCATTCATTGTCTGGCTGGCATTAGGCAAAAAGGCACCGCTCAAGAATATGATCAACCGACACAAATTAAATAAATGTATGTTCAGATGAAATCAAATTAAACAACAGACCGTGAGTCACACTAAAACACTTAATTCATGCACATCGTGGGAAACTTACCTCAGGTTATCACCAGCGCTGTTGGTTGGGTCCTCGGTTGTAAGGTGCCCGCTGGCGCATCACTCTCATATTGCGGTATTTGGACATGATACTGTAACTTTTTCTGAAAACTGGCTTCTGGTTTGGGAAAGGACGCGGCACTAAGCTCTCCTAGGGAAACACCAAAAACTCAAATATTAGCCACTGGGAAAGCATAGTTAATCATTTCTAAGAGGGAGCAATTTATCTCATAAAAGGTCGTCCTACCATGAGTGGTCTTCTAATATTTCCTGACAGTTCAGGCCCTGCCCTCCGTGGCCCACCAGTGAACCTTGGTCTCTGTGAAACAGAAGAGTGAAACCTGAATACAGATATCATGTAAATGTCAAATCTAAGTCAAATGATCACAATACTGCAAATGTTTGGTCATGTGTCTGTTATATACTGTACAGTTTTGTACTTTTGAAACCAACTCTGATGTGAAATAACTTTTGTTCATGTTTGTGCAACACAGGCTGAATGTAAAAAAACAGAATGCAGAATAGCGCTCCTTTAAACTTAAGCATGTTTCACTAATGACCAGGACACATTAACAATCCTTGAATTTCTCAAACAGCTTCATAAGTTCTGCGCACATCAATGGAATGAATGTTTCACTCACCTGCATGGGTCCCGATCCTGGACCTGGTCTCCTGAAGGGCCTCCCAGCTCTGTGGCCGTCATGCATCATGTGAAATGGCCTGCAAAAACATACAAAACATAAATAACCTCAGAAGCAGGACACACACACACATCATATGTAACTTTTGTTGTGCTGAGGGTTAATGACAGAAGTTCTACGATTTAAAATGTTTAATTTCTGTGTCCCTTAAAAGTTCAGTTAATAGTTTAATGCAGAAAAAATCTGGGAAAAATATCGCTGGATATATTTGGAACTACTAAAAATATATTTCTAAATCACAGAAATGAATACGAGTTTTGCACCAGCTTGAAAAATAGTGAGGCTGACTGATGAAAACCCTCAAGCTCCCGATCAACAAGAAACAAAGAAAGATGAAGTAGATCCCAAGATATGTACCTAAATACTCTCTTATCCAAATATTCTTGATTTCTTTCTTCGGGCGAAGATCTGGATTCAGTCTTTGAGAATCGTCTGTTAAGTGTGGAACCTGCATTTGAATTGCGTTCTGAAAAGAGAGTGAGAAGATAAACCTGTTTGCTGTTCACTTTATCGCCATGACATTTCACCATCGAAATGTACCAACTACCTACCACTCTTTAACTTTGGACTGTGATCTTTTGAAGGGGAGTCATCCTTTGAGGAGGTGCTTGGCCCGGTTGGCCAGTGGGACAAAACAACAAGGTCCCGTTTCTCAATGGGAGAAGATCTGCAGATAGATTTGTAGAGGCAGTGTTAAATAAAATCAGCCTTCTTACCTCTTATCTGCATGTGCAGTGTGCGAACATCTTGAAATGGTTTGACTACAGGTTACATAACATCTTTCAAGTTATCAGAGAGTGATTTAAGCCAGTGATGAAAAGCAGTTTTGCAGGTAAACAAATTATGATAAAGCCAAGTATCACACATGGGTACTTACAAAAAACATGGAAAGTCCATGCGTCTTTACTCCTATTTTTTGTACCCTGAATCAATCTGAGCGCTCTTCATTTACTCAGGGATCGTTAAAGCGGGCAAATCTTGGAGGATTGTTAGGATTCTGGTATGGCTAGATTGCATCACCAAATCTTGTATCGTCTCTTCCAGACACACATCACACAGGAGGACACCACCGTTTTTATCGTCACGCCGATTGTCAAAACAATTACTGCCGGATGGGTAGATGGAGATGTGGAGTCTTGAAGACATCTGTTGTATATGGGTGAGCACGTCAAGCTCAAGAGCTTCTTCTCCTTAGCTGTGCATCAGATTTAAGAGATAAACCCATGTTTGTCCGTCCATCAACAATTCCAGGTTTCAAGTCCACATACTGCAGGATTTGCAGTCCCAAGACAGGAGTCCTGCTCCTTTAGATCTCCTTTTCTTCTTAACATTTTGGAACACTAGGCAACAGATTAAAAAGGGCTAGAACACTCCTCTTTTTCTTTTCCGTTGAGTGCAGGGATTGATTGAGACTGTCTTCTTGTCCATTATGTTGGGCAATGTCTTCCCAGGCAGACATGTGCAGGTGTTGGTAGAGATATTGGTTGCCATGGGCTGTTACTTTAGCCTCGTACAGCTGCTACCGAATATTCTGGCTTCCCTCTGACTGACGTGGCACATCTGATAACTATTTTAGGTCAGGTCAGTCTCGGCGTAGGATTGGACCACAGCAGTCTGACCTGTGGGTGTGGCCCGGATGCATTCACATTGTTAATAAAAGGCCGTAGAGTAACACCGTGCTGACCACACTTCCGTCCCATGCAGTTTCTACTTGGAACTCTAGGCACTTGTGAGCTGTTTTCACTGCGTTGATGTTAATATCAATGATCTCCAGTTGCCTCCATTCTCAATCTTGTATTCTTGTCACTTTTCTCGTTTTGTTGATTGATCTTCTTTCGTGTTGTTGATGTAGTCTTCCTTTGTTTTCATTATCATGTTATTCATTATCTTTCTCGCCAATTATAATGGCACATCAAGGCCCTTTTTCCTTTGCAGTCATCACTGATTAAAATAGAGGCGGCCACCTCGTAGCTCTGCAGTCACAAGTTTGAGTTGACGATCCCTGGTGAATTTGCTAAGACACGGTTCTGATGCATAAATGCTTGGAAGATACAGGCAGACTCCTTCCAGTAGACATGACTGTAGAGAATCAGGACATGATTTCTTCCATGCACTGTAAAAGTTGCGTTGTATGGCTCCTCTTCTGAATGGGAATGAAGCAGCACCTTCCATGGGCTTTCTCTTGCAGACGCTTGTATTAGATTCCAATAAGCAAGTTTTCAGGTAATAATTCATTTCACACTTCTAAATTCCACTTGTGTGTGACACATGCACTGGGTAGTACTCCAGATCTATCATGTATACATTTGATGAATCCAGATAAAGTCCCGAAAATGGTGATAAGTCAGACGATCGTTTGGTGATGCCTTTGTCTCAGCTTTATCTGCTGCTTTTAATGTTTAAAACACGTAGTATAGCAACTTAATTTCCAATAGTGGAATCTGCATCAACTAAGAGTTATATGCCAATAAATGAATCAGTGAAAATGATTCCAGTTGCACTTTGTCACATAAGTCAACTCTGTTGGTGGCAAGGAATGTCCTTCGGTGACACAAATTCCTCTTCATTGTTTAATGGCTTGCGTCATCTCTGTTGGCAGCAATAATCGCAGACGCCCATCTGTGGCATTGTGATTATATTCAAAGTAAAACACAGCTTCACAGCCTCGACAAGCATTGGATACTCCTTGATCAAACACAACATGTATCCTGGTTTAGATAGTGGTATCTATGGTCCAAAGGTCCGTGCCTGGCTGATATGTCTCCGGGAATTTAAGGGGCAGCATGGCATTTTCAGTTTAGGTGATGTTTCATGCAGTCCTCTTCGATTTCCTGATTGTCTGTATTTAACATGCCCAGATAAGTTTAAGATTACATGTTGTGACTTTGGCTTCGGATTTCGTTTGTTCGAAATCAAGGTTCAATATGATGAAGATTCTTTCAAGTTTAACGGAGGCAAATTGGGGAATCCTTCAACAGCACGGATGTAAAACCATTTCCTCATCAGGGGTCTTAAACATTTTTCGTCAGGTTTTGAAGATCGCATAATTGGTGTGCTACCTTGAGCATAAACTTAACATCTTCTCTTCAGCCCACTTGAGAGGAAGGTATTGTGCAACGTGTGCAGCAAGGAGATAGGGTGGCATTTCAAACTTTTGTTGCTTCGCATCAACTGACTCAGTGTTGCACATTTAGCCCATCATGATGGCTCCATTTTTCATAGCTGGCACCCCCATCACATAGACATTCTTTCTTGACCTCCCAATCATCATCAAGCCCCTGCGAACAGTGCTAGAGGGAAAATACCGTACCTGTGTGTGTTCAAGGACCGGCGAGACTCCACCTGTTCTTTTCGTGTATCAGAGTCTCTTGAGGACTTGCTTGTGTCGGCTTCTTCTCTGGGGGGTGACTGTTGTTGTCTCGGTCTCCTTGGTTCCAGCTTTTTCAGGGGAACTGCATTTGACTGAAAACGCTTTTTCCTGATAGCAAGAACAGAGCTGGGGTTCCCATCATCACTCAGGTGGGGCCTGGGTCTCATGGATGGAGGTATTTTGATCCTCATGAGAGACTCCGCTCTTATTGGTCTGCCTTTGACTACGAAATTTTTATCCCTAAAGGAGAAAGGTTTACCACCAAATGGCCTGGGAATACTGAGCAGTTGAGGTCTCTCTCTCCTGGGATGCTTGAGATTGCCATGCTCCAGTGCAGGGTTTGATGAGGGCGGGTTGATGTCTGATATCCTCCTCTTGCGAGGTCCTGCCACTTGCCTCTCCTGAGGACTCCTGTGGAAGGAGGACGATGGTGATGGACCTCCCTTCCATGAAGGGGACCTGAAAGGGGGCAGGCGGGGTACATCTTTTGCCCTTTCTCTACTGTTGGATCTGCTGCCTTGACCCTCCATTGGACCACGCTGCCGCCTGGAGTCTTGCTCAGATGACCACCTGCATATCCATCAGACAATACAGAAATCATTACAATGATAGATCCATTGCCATGTTATGTGGGAGGCGGAACTTTGAACTTTTACCATAATGCAGCCTCTTCACAATGTCATGACAGAATGAAACAAGGTAGGGGAACTAATTTTCAAAGACCAATTACAGATGTGACACTCCTCTAACTGTCAGGTGAAACCCCAGTTACATCACCCCCATTAAATTCACTGATAATTATAAGGTGGGGCAGAGTAGAGGTAGAAATTACGACGCCTGCGAGGAATGCACCAGCTTCAGGCCTCCTTTTAAATCATTCTACCCCGCTGGGATAGCTGCTTCACTCCTGTACCTCTCTGGATATGAGCCTCTCCCCTGCATCTCTCTGGGGCTCCTCTGTGACCCAGAGGGCCCATGTTCTCCATTGTGTGGATGAGAAAAAACTCCCGTCTCGTTCCAGCGCTTCATTCCATGACCAGACTGGTCATAGGGCCTTTCTCTTGGATTGTAATTCCCCCGAGAGTCTCGACCGCGCTGCTCCTGGTGGTGAAAACCTCCTTGCCTTTTGTGGCCCCTGAAAGACCTTTGGTAGGCTGGCGCGGAGCCTGGCCTCTTGTCGCCTGGGTGGCTGCGAAAGTGTCTTGGGGAGGGGGACCTGTGACTGGAGGGGTGGCCATGAAGGGGGGGGGCCCTTTGGCCTGGGGATCCACGTGCAGGACTGCGAGAAGATGACTGATGTGGGACATGAGGGGGGCGGTTTGGCCTGGATGAAGAAGGCCTCCTCTGGCTGTGGTGTGGTTCCATTTTGGGAGGGTATGATTGAAAAGAATCTTGATTCGGTGACCTCCAGTTATTGAAACGTGGCTCCCTTTGCTCTCCCATCAGTGGGACCCTTTTACCAACCGGGGGCCGTCCTCTACCTCTGGATTCCCTCCAGTTAAAAGGGGCCTTTCCTGGGTGGCCCTGGACATCTCTTCGACTTTTTGAGTTTGGGGCGTAATTCCCATCACTTGATCCAATGCCATGACCATCTCCATAAGGTCTGAATGGGCACAAGGAAGAAAGACAAAATGGAATTTTACATCAAATGTCACATTCCAATTATACTTACATTTCTTGCAATTACATACTAATGAAAAAATATTATCAATACATGTAGTATTTTGGAACAAAAAGGACCAAAATCTAGTTTCAAATAGCTGTTACCACCATTAATATCTATAAAAAAAAAGATATTGAAAAGAAACTAACCAAAGTATCTGACTGCATCTTTATTTGAGAATAGAAATTACCTGGGCTTTAAGCGTGGTGGTCCAAAATGTGGTCGAACCATCTTTAGAAGTGGATGAGAAGTCTATTGACAAAAAATAAAACACATAATAAAACAATTGAAAGCTCTACACATGATACAATGCTAAATACCTCCCTCAAACTACCCACAATCTTGTATTCTTGTGCATTAGTAAATACTCAACTTCCCTTTTCATTGTCCCACTTTTCTGAGAATAATTTGGGTAGTCTAGTCCCTATTAGCCACATTGAATGTTTTATAATAGAGTCAAATTAAAGTAGAATTAATTAAACAGCCCAATTATGTAGTCCATAGTCCCCCATTCAAAACAAACAATGCCTTAAAGACACCTGGGTAAAAAAGGTAATCCGAGCAATAAGTGAACCATTAATCAGAGATGAATGATCAGTCAGTCTAAATCTAATCAGAACAGTAACTGATACAAATGGCAGATTACATTGTATTCCGGCCGCTGTCCTTGTTTTCTCATAAAGAAGTCACCGTTTCACTCAAACTTATTTAAATGTGAATAAAACGTAAATATCAGCCAAACTACTACAAATTACATGATTCAGTGAGTTGAATTTGAGAAAAACGACAACCAGCACAAACGAGCCTTTAAGATATTTCGTTGCAGTGATAATCAAACTGAGTGTTTCTACTACTCAATTTTGTTCAATTTCAACTTCAAATTGTATCATTACCGTATCTATTTTTAACCTGGTTGTCACGCAACGGTTAACTAGACACGGATTAAATCTGAACATATTAGAGCCCACTAACTTTCCATTCACATGGGCAAGTTATTGTGTGGCTTGGTGTTTCTATGGTGGCTGTGGTTTCGGCCCAGGGCCTCAAATGTTAATCCTGGGTCAGGATAAAGGGTCGATCTTTATTTCCATTTTTAGAGTGAGTGTGAGTTGCCAGATAAATGACAAGGCACAGTAATTATGTTCTTTTAGTTAGGAAACAAAAAAGTCTACCAGTGAATGCGAGCGAGTATGTGGCTTAGTAAAAGTAGTAATACGCGTATATCGAGAAAACAATATCGCCTCGCTAGAAAAAGTTAGCTTACAACAGTTAGCTAGCTGGTCCTTCGTCTATTTTTTACGTCGCCACACGCCAGTTACAAAATGGCATCCGCACAATTTGTCTTGTTTACAATATGCCGATATCATAGACGAAATAATTACAAAAACTATAACTTTAACTATAATTTCTACTTAACAATGATGTGGCAAACAATTTGTCTAACGTTACTTACCAAACCGGGACCGTCCAAGATTAGATCAGGACTATTTGCGACTCAGCTCAGCTGCTCTTACTCGTCGAAGAGCCAGAGATTATCTAGACGGGAAGATGGCCTGCAAGCAGCTTCACATTGACGAAAACACAACAGACTTTACGTTAGCTATGGGGGACATGTATCACTGTGAGCCAATTGTATCAGTTTTGTGACATTCCCAACGTTCTCTGCCACTGAGCAGATTTTGAGCCCGTAGCACATGGTAATATCCAGGTGTTGTAGGTTTTTGGTTAATGTTGCTCATGGCTAAACATTGCAATTTCTGTGCACATGTGCTAGATTATTTGAGAATGTCGAGCGACCGTAAACGCATTCCGTCTGTCGCAACACATCCAACTGTTATTGACTCCCAAAACTATAATTCTTAATTTTGGTTTCTTAGCAGATGGCGTTAAAACATATTACCGTATAGATACAATGTGTGCTCATGGTTACTTAGCCATAACTCACCGAGTATTCGATTCAAACAGAACAGCCTCTGGTCTCCAATCGAGCCGTGGTTGATGTGAATCTCTCCTGTTAGAGCTTCTCTGGTAAAGCTCTCCGCCCTGAAGCACAAACTTAAGCGCCACCTTCGGGCTTGGAGTATATACTACATGTTCATACACAGAAAGCGCATACATAAGTTTCTTTCCTCCTGAAACTAAACTCAACCTGTTATTAAACGGTTGCACAATACAACAGACCTACAGGTTGAGTTTGATGCTTAGTTTTAGTTGAGACTGGTTCAACGTATTGCTTATTTGTGTACCTATTTAAATGTAGTCTGTTTCTAAAAACAGACACAACTCTAAAACAATTCTTAACTCGACTCAACATAGTAGAGGTTTTATTGTAGGAGAGTTGTGTCATTTGATTGAATAACTGATTTTTATGTACCTTTTTTGTTTTTATACACTCTCATTTAATGTAAAAAACTGTCTTTCCTTTGTGTTGACTGCCTATTACCAGAAACACACAGAATCACACAAATAAAAAAAAACGCAGAATTCAGTTTTGCATTTTATTGTTTCAGAATGTTATGACCATGCTAATCATGCACAATGTCTACACTATTAGCCTCACTTGACTGCGATAGACTGTTTTGAAATATGGATTTGAAATGATTTGACTTCTGGTTCAAGTGGCTGTTTCCTTTAAAAAAAAAATCCTTAAATTCTGCAAAAAACAAATGAAGTCAATGTGGAACATTTAATAGGTAAAATATACAACAAACCCTAACAATCAAATACTGCATGATATGGCTTCTTCTCTAAAGACAATTATAAAAGCTCTTGCGAGATTATGCATCGTCTGAAGAACACAAAACTAAACGTCGCTTTATGAGCGTACATGACAACGTGTGCAAGCTGATGGGTTTCTTGTTTGCAGCAAGGTGCTGAAAATTCCTGTTGAATCAAGGTTCAAGTATTACAGGTCACGCACATGAATGTCTGTAGGCTAACTATCAAATGTTTAGCACAAAAATACAGTTGGTTGTTGGTTCCTTCATAAGGCATCTCTACTAAATCTGAATTTAGACATGAAACAGAAAATTAAAAATAGCAGTAATTTTATGAATTGTTCTTAATTAAGGATACTACAAGATGATGGACGGACAAAACAACATATGAATAGCTATTTATCACAAATACAAAACCTCAGTGCAAGTCTTACACGTCTCTCCCCAGAAAGCTACAGGCTGTAGTATATTAGTGAGATGTTTAATATATGAATGCAACCATTATGCCTCTGGAAACCCTCAACAGGTCAAGGCACAGCCGCTCCAATCGTTTGTTTAAACTGACTTGAAGTCGCGGAGCTGTCAATGCTTACAGCATTAGAAATGGTAACGTTGCTATTGAAGCTTTTATCGATGCTGCTACGGTGTTATTACCAAGTCCAAGTTAGAGATTCACTCTAGTCTGCAACAAACAGGTAGAAATATTCATTTTCTTTTAAATTGCCTTTAAGTTGACAGTGTTGGAATCTTCTTTCACACCCACGGACAGTCAGAAGGCCCCAGTTACAGTTTAGTACAAATTCATAAAGGAAAAGAATGAATAAAGAATGTGAACCATCTCACAATCAGACAAAGGGAAGTCCTGTTGAATTTTAGTTTCCGGCCATGTCAGTTGTCAACGCACGTGCACAGATCATGTCAATTCCTTATAAATAACCTTGTTTATCACTATTAAAGCCTTTTGAAGCCAAAAGGAGGTGCAAATGCAGTCATTGATGCTGATGGACTACGATACTGCCACTGGATTAAGGGACCCAGACAGGAATAAGTGCAGGATCAATGATAATGAAGTTACTGTAAGTTAGCAGTTGTGCGGTCTAAAAATGTGCATGATATTCAAACCTGCAGTATTTTAGTTTGTACTTATAATATAATTTTCCACAAACGATTTTTAATGTGCTAGATGTTATTAGAATATAGGAGATGTTTCAGTTATATTGCAAGATGTTAATCCCTATGGCTATAATCCCACGAATGTCGGGGCACATTTTCAGAGTATGACACCTGGTGAGAGAGAGAGAGAAGGCGAGGGGGAAAGTTAATGCACTACTGGATGCTAAGTTTATTTGAGGATGGAGGCGGCACCCCGTGGAGCTTTGAGTCTGACATGGGGCTCACAACACCCTCGATCAGGTTCTTGTTGCAGTCGCCTGTGTTGCCTTCGGAGGACATTTTGGGGTAGCTGCCCATCAGGTCCATCAGGTCCTCGAGAGCGCGAGTGTTACTCAAACCGCTGAGTTGGATTTCGTTAACCGGTGAGAACTCTGGGATTGAAATCAGTTCCTCCTTTGAAGCTGGGCTGAAAAATTACAATAAATAGAAAATATTTATGACATTGAGGCCATATTGGTGCTCACTGAACTTTGATATGAGTGTATGAGCAGTCAGTTACCAGATGACTCACCTGACCTCCATGGACTGCACCTCATCACAGAACCCCTTCACATCGAGTGGCTCCAGCTTGATGATCGGTCGTGACGGGTGTCCCAGCAGCGGGGGTGTCACAGCGGGTCTAGCAATCATCTGGGACCCTCCTTTATTGCTCCTCTCAGTGGTTGCAACATGCAGGCTTTGCTGTTTGCTTACCTCAGCAGACACATGACCTCTCATGGAGGCACTTCCTCCCTCC
Organism: Macroramphosus scolopax; assembly: GCA_901007825.1. Classification (NCBI taxonomy): domain Eukaryota; kingdom Metazoa; phylum Chordata; class Actinopteri; order Syngnathiformes; family Centriscidae; genus Macroramphosus; species Macroramphosus scolopax. The sequence goes on along the minus strand of CAAKHC010005321.1, from coordinate 132,480 downwards.
TTCACTGCTCCGTTCATCCCTCCGCCCTCCTTGAGGTCGACTTTGGCATCGGCTGCCTTTGTCGGCTGTTCACTTATTTGGTCTTTGAGATGAACTCTGTGCTGCTTGTTTACATTCACCTCCAGCTCTCCCTCTTGTCGCAGGTTTAGCTTGCCACCGGCCTCCTCACAGATTTGCTTGGCGTGCAGTTTCTTGTCAGGACCACCGTGTGTCGGTGTCGCGTTATGGCTTCTAACTTGTACATTCTTCTGATTGTCCGCCTGCGCGGCTGCTTCGGCATTCGACGTCACATCAACCTGCTTTTTAAACTCAGCTTTCGTGCTTGCTTGTTCGTTCACCTGAGCAATAGACTGATCTGTCTTTATCTCCCCTGTTGAGAGTAAAAAGCATCACAATGGGCGTCACTTTATTTGAGCCGTCCAGTTTACAACATTGGAGTTGACTTGAGTCCATTCCTGCTAACAGTGATGGAAAATATTACCAGTATTCATGACAATATTTTCATTGTAAAACTGGGCAGTTCAAATAAAGTGTTGGCTCACATCCGCAGAGCCGTCCCTCAGAGAGAGAGAGAGACCTGAATCATTGTTTCAAGGGCATTTTGAAAAGCAGCTAATTTTACTGTCAGCTCCCATGATGCTCCTCTGAATTAAAAAAGTGCCCTATCAGCACCGAAGTCCTTGGCGGCGGCTGCTCTACATTCCAGAAACTGTTTCACTAACTGGCCTTCAAGCCGAGACATTATGACACTCAGCTGGTTTCAGCTCTTCATGTGGATCATAGCTGCTCATTCTCAGCCAAAGCCAAAGCACAGAAAGAGCCAAAACAATCCTCTAAAATTGCAGAAATGCAAAAATGAAAAAAACCCAACTGAATTGAAATCACTGCCTTGCATGCTCAAAATGAGAAAGCTAAAATCAAACATGTCTCATTTGCAGTTTTTTTTTGCAGCAGCAAGGTTCACGGAAGGAGTCGGGGCAAGCAGGCAAACGTAAGTATTTGCATGGGGACTGAATAACTCACTAACCTGCTGGTGAGACGGACCTCGTCTCCACCTTCGCCTCCTTCTGATTCAGTGCGGGACAAAGACGATAAATTGTTTGGGGGTAAGTAGGACGCGAAAACCACCGTATCACCAATGATAGAATTTAATAAATGTAATAACAACAGAAAGTCAGAGTTGAGTGGATGAATGTGGATCAGCAGGTGTCTACAGGCAGCGGCGGGCGACTGCAGGAGATCAGAGTGTCTCTTACAGTACCTTCAAGTCAGCTTCACCTTTTCTTGTTCTCTTCATGATCTCCTCGATTCTCTGCAGGAAACATATCAACGTTTTGTCAGGTGCTGTATAAACTCAGCATGCAACCTTCTTCCTCTCTTCAAATTAAATGAACCTTTTTTCGGAGCTGCCTCTCCTCTTCCTCCTGCTGCGCCTGCAGTTCTCTGTCTTGTCGCTGACGCTCTGCTTCCTCCTGAGCTTGGACTTTGGCTCTTTCTCTCTGTGGAAACATCAGGATGATTTGTATTTATAACTGGCTGGACAACAAATCAACAGAAATCTAAATCCAGCACACAGAACATTACGGCAAACTAATTCATGCTGATCTCTAACCTCTCGGTCCACCTGGATCTGGATCTCCTTCTCCTGCCGTCGCTTCTCTTCATCTTGTTTCAACCTGTGAGCATCTTCATCTTCCTTTTTGCTCGTCTCCATCACCTGCTGAGCCTTCGCCTCATGCTGTCGTTGCTCCTGCAGGATCTGCAGCCTCTGCTTCTCTTCCTTCAGTCTGATTGGAAGACATATGTCGATTTAAAAACAAACAATCGATTCAACGCTGCCATTAATTCATCCCATGATCTCACCTCTCTTCTTCCTCTTGCTCTTGTTTCTTGTCTTCGAGTTCCTTCTGAGCTCGAGCCTGACGCCTCCGCTCGGCCAGCAGCTTGGTAGCTTCCTCTGCGTTTGTTGTGCCAGCTGCCGCCTTCCCAGCTGCCGGGCACGGCGACGAGTCTGTCGAACACACAAACAGACGAGCTCAGGAGGAATCCCAACATGCCAGAACAAATGTCGAGAAAAGAAAGTGTAAAGAGAGTCCACCTCTTTTCTTCTCTCCATCCTGAGTGTTTTTCTCTGTCTTCTTCTCGGAAGAATCCGCTTTGAGAGGCGTAACGTCCTTTCTGTCCGGGGACAGATGTTTTTCAGATGTGTCACCTTTCAGGTGCTTTTCAAAGGTTTCACCTTTAGTGGGTCTGACTTTAGTTATCTCAGTCTGCTCGGCTTGTGACGAGGACGTCACACAGGGATTCTTTTTCACCGCAGACTCAGTCTTTAACTGTTCGGTGGGTTTTTCCTCCTTCTTGTCTTCTGCTTTCTTATCATCGGTTGACTTGGTGGAACGATGTCTTGTGGGAGAGTAATGGTACTGGTGTGAATTGCTGGGAGACTGGGCGCGCATTTTAGATGCCAGCCTGCACACAGATAAAGTGTTTAGTAACAGGAAAATACATTTAATTTAAACAGGCTAACAGGCTGACCTAACATATGACACCTGACCTGGAGGTTGTAGGGGAACCCAAGTGTTTGGTGACACTAGCAGGAGATTCAGATCGTCTCACAGGGAATCCACAACAAGGGGATCCGGTTCTTCTCTCTCTGCGCAGCCGCTCTTTCTGTGCGTGCAAACATGTCTTAGTGATTGAGATCATGCAGTTTGATTCTCACGGATGTTACGAGCATGCAGAGGTGCAGAGTGTGCATGTGTGATGTCCAACCTTTGGGGTGTTGGGGGTGGACTGAGAGCCTCCGTGAAGTGCAGCTCTGCTGTGATCTGCAGGGTTCAGTGAGCTGCACAAAGGTGACCTGTGAGGGCTGCAGGGTGCTGCATGGTGACAAACACAATGCTTATAAAAGGTGACAGACGGATATTAATACAGTTGCCGAGGGGGTTTGGGGGCTTGCCTGGGCCGGATGTGCAGCAATGAAGCAAACACTCACTTTTTTTTCAGCCAAAGTCGATCGGCAGACAAACTAAATTCAGGCGTTTGAAGCCAAAGTGAGACACAACGGAATCACTGATACTTTCATTTTGGTTTTAATTTCCCAACATTGGGAGGGACTGGACAGGCGAGGACAATGAGCATACCTCTGTCCTCACAGTTTCATCGAACAGTCGGACACAACAGGGTGTTAATGCCACATTTTTAGGAATTAACAACACCTAAGCCTCAAACAGGCTTTTCCAGGACTACTTCAGCTTTCAATATCTGGCAGTAATCTAACATTACTGTATATTTTTTGCCATATCTCATGACGTACACTCATGTGAGTGAAAAGATCTGTCTCTCTAATCTCTGGTACCCTTGAAGTTCTTGTGATAGCACCAATCAAGAAGGAAAACAGTGCGTGTAAATCCTGTCGTCCGTGACGTTGCAGTGGTAAAATGGTTAATGTGTCTATAATGCAAGCACACACACACACACACACATGCAAACCCGTGTTCCAAACAGTTCTCTCCCCTGCCACGCCACAAAGACAGCAAACGAAGACACACACAGACCTTGTGCAAACTCCCCCTGAACGCAGAACATATGCTACAACACTAGAAACATGTTGCCATCATGTCGTCCATCTGTCACCATCTGTATCGGTCTCTAAAGGGTGAAGCCGTCTCGTTCAGACGACTGTATCAGTGTCTATTTCTGTTCTAGGTCATGTGCAATTAATCTCAAAAAACCCGTCTGCCCCGAGCGCCCGGAGTCCGTACGACTTATCTTATCATAACACTGATCAAACAAAACATCTGCAAACTGGGAAACTAATACCAACAGTGTTTGAGATCAGTGAGCGTCACGTCCTTCTAATCTGCCGTCCTTTAGCCTGCGTGTAATTACTGACCGGATATTAGTCCGGGCGATTCATCCGGAGGTTGATTTATGGGACATTAAAAGGAGGATCCATATACCCACAGGGATAATTGACCAAAGAAATAACACAAGGCATAAATATCACTATTGTTTAGGTGTTTATGTTGTGTTTTATTTATTGTAAAGCATGTAGGATATATGAGCTTGAGTAACAAACATGTTTACAGAGGGAGATCTTCTCTCTCCTGCACGGTGGTCTGATATCTATAATAGATCAAACGCCCTCCAGTGCATGACAAGGGTGGGAATATTTTAGCTTGGGTATGGCTGAATTTGGGTCAGTATTAGTTCCTGTACTGATAACTTCTGCCCTGAAGGAGTCTCCATCGTGTCTTTTGTCAACACAAAGATAAAAGCCGCTGCAGTCGAGCAAATAAACCCAAGCCTGACGAACACACAGGTGACTTTGCAAAGGTACAGAAGAACACATGTGCACAAGAAACAACTTCACATGCATCACAGGAAGAACACGTTTGCCTTTGGTTGGAGTCTCAGCCCAGGCAAAGGCAAACAAACACAGACTGGTGGATTAACATTAGGGGAGATACATTTGGAAGTGGAGGGGGGTCTTAACATTACCAGATTCGCTGACAGCAGGAAGGGGGGAGGCAATGCCATGGGAAAGGGCGGAGGCAGCAGAGAAAGAGAGTGGGGCATTCTCACTGTCACCTAAAGGCAGCGGGTGAAGCAGAGCAGAGCATTATGAACAGTTTAGTGTGAGCAATTCCTCATCCACTGTCAGAGACCCGGATGGGAGTTAACATACCGGCAAGAAGGTTTCTGGCGTCATGTTGGCTAGAATTTGGTTTGATTTAAGCCACACAGCACTGCACACAGACATCATTTCTATGTTTTTGGACATTATCTTAAAAGAAGTAGAAGTTTAAAAGTTAAAAAAACTATAAATGCAATGCTTTTATTTTGGTGTTTACAATTTGTGCTCATAAATTCTCATGTCTTGCTCACTAATTTTTTGTGTCACATGTGCAGAATGTCAAGATGCTGATTAGAAGCCAGGATCACTGCACAAGTGCTCCTTATGGTGGGGTCATTAAAGGTCACGTCACAGTTCCACGCGGGACGTTCAGGACTGCCGGGTACGTCAGTGTTTTCCTGTCCCCGTGAATATCTGTGAACTCCACACAGCTGTTTTTGGGGGGATGGGACAACCTTCCACACGCCTCAATCAATAATCTCATTCATTGTTTGTGAAGGAGATGCACTGCATTACAGAATGCAAATGATGGTTACACACACTATTGATAGGGAAGCTTTGAACACTGACCCCCTCCGTCTCTCATTGAGTGTTGCTGGTATTGGGAATAACATTTTTTAGTCGGATTGTCTGTATTTTAACACATATTGTTGATTGCATGTACCTGCATTCACTGGTTAAACTTTTGGAAGCTCAAGTAAAAGGTAAAAAAGTGTTAATATTTTTCTCCAGTGTCTGTAGTTTAGTGATCATAGATGCCAGTGCAGGTAATTAATTCCATCCTGTCTCTGTTGGAATCCAGGAACAAGCACACATTTCTGCTCATGCAACCTTCAGCCAGGCTGTCGTCAACGATCAGACCTACACCCTCTAATATAGAGTATATATAGAGTATACACCCTCACACTGTCTGTAATTGTATTTCATAGAAATATAGCAAAATGCAAGTCCTCATGAATACAAAAACAAATTTTTCTTGCATATCCTGATGCTGTTTTGAAGTCATTCACTAATATCTACTCTACTGCTTCCATGCTTCTTGTATTCAGTCTCTGTCTCTCACCTGCTCCTGCAGGGTAGCCTCGGCTCCACCGTTTGGTTCTCTGCTCCAGCTGAAGGCTGCGCTCCAGAGAGCGTTTCATCAGGGCCTCCAGACGCTCCTGAATGCAACACAGTGGCGCTGACATTAGAACGCTGTCACATTACCACCATGTTGCTTTGTGAAGTGCTCTGATGAGTGCAGTCATGTAAGTCATACATCAATGTTTTATGCATTTTAATGCTCTAATGGACATCCATGCTCTCCAGGCAATTTGTTCACCGATTTCAAATCTGTTATTAATCCTTGATTTGTTATTAAGAAGAACAAGTTGCAATCGCTGCAATCTTGCACATGCACAGTACAAAAAGTGACAGATGGACAACAGTGCATGCTCAGATCTAAAGCTGACCCTCTCATCTTCGAGCTGTTGCCTCCTCTTCTCCTCCACTGCGGCTCTGCGGAGCTCCTCTCTCTGCCTCTGCTCTTCCAGCCGCCTCCAGCGTTCCTCTACTGTGCGCTCATACTGCAGCCGAGCTCGGCGCTCCTTCTCCCTGATCAGCTGCTCCCTGGCCACTGGAAGAGACAAGACCAATTGCCACAGGGGGAACAAAAGGCCTAATGGATTAAGTTCCTGCCAGTGTCTTTTTGGAACTGTGTTAGTTCAGGATATAAAAAGCCATCTCACTGTTTTATCAACACATTGTTGTCCTCTCATCAAATTATCTTTTCATGGATAATTTATTCCTCTATGATTCAGTCTCCTGTGTCTCATGCTCTCGTGTGAGTTTCAGTGAATACGAATTTGTCCGTGAATGCAAAAGCCAAGACAATCATGAGTGGAGATATCCCTGTCAACATGACGCAACTCGTAAAGCTGCAGGATTATCTGTGAGTGGGAGACCTACTTTTGTGGACTATTGTATGTTACTGTCACACTTGCAGAGGTGACATGGCTCATCTTATCAGCGAGCCAGTCAACTCAGAGTGAATCTTCCACTGGGCAAGCAAAGCCAGCCGATAAGCAATTAAAGCGGTCAAGAGAGATCCTCGATCATGGCGGAAAAAAAACTTAACAGAGAAACTGCACTGACAGCTGATGACATTTCAGACAGGATCAGTTCATTAAATGAACATTTTAGCTGTTCTTTGAACCAGAGAACAGGGCGATCACCTACCCAGGCTCCTCTCCCTCTCCTCACGTCTCTCTTTGGCTAAACGCATCCTGTCGTCTGTCCTCATGAAACCCTCCACAACTGACGGATGCCAGAGAAGGAAAGAAGAATTGTCAATGCATGTAAATTATAGAGGAAAAAAATCTGTTTGATAAAAAAACAAACCGTGAGACTCACTTTGTTTATTGTTGGCTGCTAAATGTGAAGGGGATGCATATCCATTGAGAAGCTGCTTTTTCTCTGCGTTCGATGGAGCTGAAATCACCATAGAAGGAGAGGCAAGGTCAGTTTTACCTGGTGGGTATGACATCATCACCGCTGACCTGCAGTGCAGCTGTGCTACCAACAGGGAAAACATTCTCAGCACTGGGTTTTTTGACTGCTCTGCCTTTTAACGCACCGTGTTGCAGAACACAAATTAGCCCCATGCCAAGGGCAAGCTGCATCAATACACTGAAGGGGGGAGGAAACTCGATAGGAGAGTCACTACACACATGCTGAATGTGCCACACAGCTGCAATAACATGCTGCATTAATTCCATGTGTAATACATACAGTGTTTGCTTGATATGCACAGACATCAATGCACTCATAGTGTGTTTATTAGTTGTTCGATGAGCTTACTCATCAACACTTGGCTCTTGGGAGGAGTGTGTGAATGAGTTATATGACGGAAGAGGATTACTCACTGTTTTTTCCAGTTCGGGCCGGCGAGCTGTGACCGTTTGTTGGACTTCTCTTGTCGGGAAGTAGGGTGACGGATGGTGGTGCCATCTTTTCACCTGGTGCAGGCAAGAAATGGAAGAGCACATAGTGGTGGATCTACACCAGTGTTGGTACACATACTCTTAGGAGTTCTTTGGACTACTGCAGAGGGAGAATCTATTCTAATACCAGTCTTGCAAAATGATCAAAAAGGTTATACCATATTAAGTTAAAAAGAACGGACACAACAAAACCATGTTTCTCACTATATTATCTCAAAAAGATGCAGTTCAATGCAACTAAAAAGCTGTTTATTATTGCACGATGACAAAAAAATGTCTTGCCATAAGTTAACGGGTGTATTCTGAACATTTAAATTCAGCATTTAAGTGCTTGGCTGAAAAACACTTCAAACAAGGTGCATTATTGAAAGAAGTTTCAAACCACTGATCTAAGCAAAAAAAATCTCCTCTAGTCTCACCAGGAATAATCACATCGGTTGCAAATTGTTTGTGAATTCATAACTTGGCACGGGAGAGTGTGTGTGTGAGTCAGGGAATGTTCACAGATCACTGAGCGCAAATCTCTACCACAGTGAAAGCTTGTATTAAGGGACAAACAGGCCCATGAATTGGACATTAAAAACCTATTTTCAAAACTCACCCAGGGCATATTTATTTAGCTGTTATTTTAAGCTTCAATAAATAACCTTTAAATACACCTGATATGTAATTTGGAAAAAGACACGGCCTCCAAATATCATTAAAATCTAGGTCAAATTGTAATCTGATAAGGAAACTTCATGTGATCAGGGGACCCTAAAACAACTTAATGAACTACAGAATTTAATTACACAGTCGCTGAATCAATAGCAACACTGCAGGCGAAACTGTCGACATAAAGTCAGACCTTCACTTGATCAAGTCAATGACTCTTGTTTCACTCAGAGCTTTTCATTGTCTGCTAGACAACACAGACACTCTGGAGACGTGATTTAGCTGTGGTGTTCTTATCAGACCGGAAATGACTAAACACATTACAACACACATTAACTGGCACTGTTCATCATTTTCCATCGTTTATAGATCTGCTCAGTATGTTCTATGATCATTACTGTAGCTCTTATGGTTTTGAGGTAATCTGAGGTAATCACAAGATGACGCAGATCAGAATGCTTTTATTTCGTCCATCATGTATCACAGCTGACTACGAAATGTCTAAAAGGACCAACACAGCATCCAACTTGCATATTTCACTATATGCTCTATGGATAAGGTGAACTTTAGTGTGACAATAATATATTTAGATCATATTTGATTATATACCTGCTGCTTTCCAGGAGTCGAGGCGGAAAACAAGCAGCCTTTCTTCAGCCATCAGTACTCAAACAATGATTTGATGCCCATACAAATTATAGAGTATAATCCATGGGGTGGCTGCCCATGTGCCATGCCAATCCACTCTTCGTCCTGCTTCCCTTTGGAGCCATTTTAGAGGATTAATAGAGATAAAAAAAAATAGAGCAACAACGTGATTTCGCTGGGAATTGACCCTTAAATCTATAACCCTGATAGCTTTTACACATATGTGAATCAAATAACAACAAGAGGAGTATTTTCACTTTCACCAAAGCTGAAGATTTCGGTTTATTTTCATTGAATATATCTTTACTTTCACTGTGAAACAAGCAGCACACATGTAGGGTTGCAGAAAGCAGTGTTTATAACGGAGCGTCGCTGCACAGCCTGCGTAGTGCACATAGAGGTTTACGTCATTGTGCTCTAATGATGCAAACACATCAACACAGAGCCTGGTAGCAGGGTGATTATCAGCCAGATATGAACATAGAGCTTACCTGCTATTGTGTTGTATGATGTGACTGTTTTCGCCATGGTTAGCTGTCAAAGACCGGATGGATGTGCTGTCACCCAAAACACTCTGCAGTGATGCCGATGCAGCACCGGTATCCGTATCCCACCGCAGCAGCAATACGCGGCCACGGCGGACAAAAACAACCTCTCACCATTCAACTAAATACTCGGTCTGAAGGTCATCGTGAGGGCTTCATGTGCAGTTTGGAGTAGGGAATAATGTGTGGATGCAGGATTGAGATGCTGGGAGCGGTGAGGATGATGATGCTGCGCACCGTCGAATCTACGACAACAGTGCGTCGCAGCGCAAGCCCGCACTGACGAGCTCATTACCGGTGTTATGTCGAATTCTGTTGCCCCATCAACTATTGTTCCCTTCCGGTCATAGGGCTAGCTCTGCAGTAGGCGGTTGGAACTCATTGGTTCAGGGTTAGGCATTTTGTTGGGTGCAGGGGAATCATATTGACGGGGAAACAGAATTCGACATAACACCGGCAAATGGATGTTTTCCTCCTGCACGCAGTTTTAAAGCACATTGAGTTATACGAGGCAGTAAATTTTTTTATTAAAAGAAAGTCACTTAATGAGTAGAATACACAATTATTTTTTGAAATAAGAATTAATATGTTGATCCCATAATACATCATAATTCTAAATTCTAAATTAAATTAGAGCCTTAAAAACACAATTTGGACACAAAGAACAATAAGGAACAAAAGAAAAAAAACTAAAGTAGAAAAAGAGTTGGAAACCTAGTGTTCAGTGCAGTTATAAAATATGGTATCTGGTATGGCAAACGCCTATGCAGTGGTTATGGCTGGATGAGCCTTTGGGCCTCGGGGCAACAACCCTCATTCCTCTGACTTTCTGTGTTTTAAGTATTTTGTAAGTGCCCATCAAATAAAGTGCATGCTGCAGACTGCACTCAGTAACTTTATTAGATATTGCCTGTAGTCCCACAGGAACTCCTGTGTGGAGATTTTACATGCCCCAGGTTTATTGTGAGTGAATCTTTTCTGATGTTATTTGAGAATATATAACAATATATATTGAGGTAAAGGTTTAGAATTCTAATCCTAAATAGATTCCATCAATAAGACAGGAGCACAACTGGGCGATAAGGCAGGTTTAACTACAAGGCCATTATATTTCTGTGCTTCATAGTTGTTACTTTTTAACAAATTACCACATACTACGTAACATATAGTCAGCTCTAGAAAAGCGCAATATAGAATGCATTGTAATGGGTTACAGTCTGAGAATATTAATTTAGTTACACCAATTTGAATAACACCCACAAACACCCACACCCATTCTAAAATTGGCAAGATAATCCTTTAAGGTAAAAATAAATTGAAATTGGTGAAAGGTAAAGCCAAACACCTCGTTATTTTATTGATTTATCTCTCTTTTTTATTTGTGTTGTGTCTTACACACACCACTGGAGGCAGCAACAGAGCTTCTGGAGCTATTGTTGACAACAGCGTAGTAGAAGAAGAGTGAGCCGTGCCAAACCGGAAGTACAGGGGCTGACAGAAGGACGGAGCCTTCAGCCTTGAGGTGCGGCGACTGTAGCAAGCTAGTCCAGGAAAGATGCTGACCAATATATCCAACGTGCTGAGAGCTTGCGCTCAAAGAAATGTAAGTACACTGATTAAAAGATCTAGCAAAAATAATGTACCCCAACCCCTCGCTGAACCTCCTGTGTTAACCCAAAATAGAACTGTCAGTCTTGTTCTGACCTTGTAAGGCCGAATGATAGCTTGTTTGCTAACACATCTAAATTCTACTCATAAATCGTAACGTTAATTACAGTGTCAGTGTTTAGTTGGCATCGGGTTAGATAAGCCCTTTAACTTGCCCCCTACCTTTTACTGCCCTAATCAGTATTGAGCTTGGAGCGGTGTTTTACGGCTCAGAAGGCTAAAAAAATAACAGGCGTCAATAAACTTGAATTTCATTATGACAAGTGAAGAAAGACACATTTTTTTTAAAAAAGTGAACTGCTTGAACGTTATATGTAAGGTAGTTCATAATACCGGTAGTCCACGCTGATTAATTTTCCCTTTAACAATGTTCGCAGCCCAATTTGATGCATATATAACGTTATTGTACACATTTGACATATCCCACCCTAAATGATTAGTAAATTCAATTTAAAGTCATTTTGTGACACCTTTTCTTTTATTTTGTAACCTATATCATGTCAGAAGAACAGTTTACATCTGCCCTGTTGGTTACTTGAACACAATTTCCCACCAAATAGTTGCAGACTTTATCTCATCATAAACAATTACATGCATCACGTTTTTTGTTTCACTGATCAAACTTTATTCGACCCAGAAAATATTAATCATCTGCACAGATTTTTTAAAGCTAATTTTGTAATATATCGGTCTTTTCCTTATCATTTCTTCTCCTGTGGCAGGGGGCATCCACGGTCGTGGCAGCGCGAACGTATGCTGACTTTACAACCCAGGCTACCTTCGAAATAAAGGTATGTTTTTAAATATTACTGAACTGATCATATCACATGACAGTTTGTGATTATTACAGCTTTTTCCTTTCCTCTAGAAATGTGACATCCATAAGCTGGATGAAGCTCCTGCCACTCAGGTGGTTATGACTCGTGATGAGGGTCTGCAGTACTACCGCACCATGCAGACAATGAGACGTATGGAGCTGAAGGCTGATCAGCTCTATAAGCAGAAGATCATTAGAGGTTTCTGCCACTTGTATGACGGCCAGGTTGAGTGAACTATAATTTCTATCTATCAATGTATTTCAATCACCAAACTCTCTGATTTATATAAAAAAAATTCACACCCCATCAAAAATATTAAATTATAAAATAAAATCACTGATTAAATACAATTAAAATGTAGTACAAAACTCCAATAACTTGATGCTGTTTTTGTCTCCTCATAGGAAGCCTGTGCGGTTGGTATTGAAGCTGGAATTAATCTGTCAGACCACCTGATCACCGCGTACCGCGCCCACGGCTACACTTACACCAGAGGGGGGACTGTGAAGCAGATAATGGCTGAGCTCACTGGTGAGTCCACAATGCTGCGACAAAATCTCAGGGGTATTGTCAGCTTCTCAAGAATTTTCAGCTTCTATGATAATTGAATTCATGAATACAAGGAATTACTTCTTTTACTGTCTGTTGTCCTCTTTCAATGTACTTGTTTTATTTATTTACAGGGAGAAGAAGTGGTATTGCAAAGGGAAAAGGAGGCTCTATGCACATGTACACTAAGCACTTCTACGGGGGAAATGGAATAGTGGGAGCTCAGGTAAATATCTGAAGTTTAGACAGGTTTCAAAACAAAATTGTCAGCCTGTCTTATACCCACGTGCTTATTGTGCCTTGTGGTTTCTGAACTCATGAATCAGCCATCCATTTAGCTGTTCGGGGAAAGGAGTCACAACAACATTGCTTGCACTTATTCCAATGTTTGTTCTGTAAACACAAGTCAACCATGTCTACCAGTATGTCTTCAGTTTGCTGTGTTTTTACGGGTTAGGGTTAAAGTCCAGTAGAGGCTTTTGTAAATGCATCGACAGCACTGTGGATATGTTGGAAATATATTGGAACTAAAGCAAGGTGACATTGGTCATAGAAATCATGACGGAATGTTTGATAACAGCCTTGCTGGCTCCCCATTTTTGCTGGAAATATATATTTTCCTAGCTCAGCATGAACCAATAATATTAGACCACAACTCACAAGTAATAGTATTGAGTTACCAAATACATGAAGGTCACTCAAAAGATACTGTTTGGCTTTACAAAAACGAACTTACCTCAAGTTCTAAAACAAGTGATGAGACTGGTAAATCTCATGTAAAACGGTGTACTGGTCATCTTTTTTGATCTATTTCGTTTTATAACTCCTATTGGTAGATTATGACCTTTTCCCTCAGGAGTTCACTCTGTAATGTGGGAACTCTGTTTTAACATAAACCTCATTGTAACAGTGTAGATGAAGCAGCTTCATGTAATCTGAGTTGTTTATTTATTATTTTACTGAGATAAATAGACAGTAATGTAAACTCTGACATGTCTGACTTCTCCCCAGGTTCCTTTGGGTGCTGGTGTGGCTCTGGCCTGCAAGTATCAGGGCAAAAACGAGCTGTGTGTCTGTCTTTATGGTGATGGTGCTGCCAACCAGGTATGTTCCCAATATTACATTGGTATTAATGTAACTGTCCAATTTTGGATTTCTTTGGGTTAAATAGCAGTCGCTGATTAAAAGCAGGGAACCACCTGTCGAGCTATCGTTCCAATGATGAGGGTTCAATGCTGATTCGGTACTTCGGTTTGTTCTACTCAGGGTTACAGAGGCTAGAGCCCATTCTAGCACACATTAACTCAACATCTGGGCCCTGGGCTCTAAATAAACATCTGTTTATTTCACAGGGCCAGATTTTCGAAACCTACAACATGGCAGCTCTTTGGAAGCTTCCCGTCATCTTCATCTGTGAGAACAACAGGTACGGCATGGGCACTTCAGTGGAGCGATCTGCAGCCAGCACAGACTACTACAAGAGAGGAGACTACATTCCTGGGCTCAGGGTATTTTGTCTTCCTTCCCTATAACCAACTAAACAATAGACTTCAATTCATCGGGGTTAGAAGTCTTCATAACTTTGCTTTAGAGAAGAGTGTCTGCCAATGGAATATGATATAATGTAATAAATAAGTACCACTCTAAACACCCATGCACTCTGTTTCCAGGTGGATGGGATGGACATTCTGTGTGTTCGGGAAGCAACCAGGATGGCGGCCGATATGTGCCGATCTGGGAACGTACGTTAAACACATTGAAATGATTAAAGCAGGTGTTGTGGTTTTCATGTGTAACTAAATATTTTTGTTCTTACTTTGTTCAGGGTCCGGTTCTCATGGAACTTCAGACCTACCGTTATCATGGTCACAGTATGAGTGATCCTGGTGTCAGGTAAAGGGGCTAATTGCTCAATAATTTGTGTTTGAATTTAGTTTTATACTGTATATATTATGAAATATTCCTAACTGATCTACAAATGGTATCCTCACTGTGCCGCTGCCCCCTGCTTCTGCCACTGCCCCACAGTAGTGCTCTCCTCCTCGCTGTAGTTGCCTTGCAATCCTCTGAACAAAAGGGATGAACACTGTCACCAAATTGGTATTGGCGACAGAAAAGTAACGGCCGGGTTAAACTGATACTGTAGGAAATTCTAAAAGATGATGAGGAAATGTAAACACGCCAGAAAGCACAGCAAAGTAAAGTTTTTCTTTAATTAATCTTCATGTTAATGTAAGTTAGTAAAGTAAAAACATCATCCTGGTCAACCTGAATTTGGTGTGAGCATAAAAAAAGTGATAAATTAGTGCATCCCTACAACCTCCCTGCACCAATCTCGCCCCTCTCAGCTACCGCACACGTGAGGAGATCCAGGAGGTCCGCAGTAAGAGTGATCCCATCTCCTTGCTGAAGGACCGTATGCTCAGCAACAACATGGCCAGCGTGGAGGAACTCAAGGTAACAAATACTTTCAGTTAGAAAATGCTGCTTCAGGCAAGTCAGCCAATCAGAACATCCACGTTTCTGTATTGTATTTAGCAGGGTGAGTAACTGTGTAAGTGAAACTAATAAAATGTTCCTCCCTACCTGTGTTGTGTGTGTGTAGGAGATCGATATTGAAGTGAGGAAGGAAATTGAAGATGCCGCTCAGTTCGCCACCACAGATCCAGAACCACCACTGGAAGAACTGTGTAACCACATCTTCTCCAACGAGCCCCAGTTGGAGGTGCGCGGCACAAACCCGTGGACTAAGCTGAAGTCTGTTAGCTAAAGCTTTGTCCTCACCTCTTCACCTCTGTTACACATAAACACACATCATATTTTGTATCATACACTGGTGCCTAAGACCCAAAACGTAACACGTCGACAAGCCTTTTAATTTCAGTAATGGACATTTTAACCGCAATTGCCATATCTACAAAGATGTTCTCAGAATAAAACCAACCAAGATTGACGATACACTGTGTTTGTTTGTATGAGCTGTCTTAATAGTCTACATTCTTTATGTTACTCCAATTTACAGTCTGATGTGTCCAGGCTCATTAAACAGAGGTGACATTTGTATGTGCAGTTTACGAAGAAATACCCCAAAAAGGGACTGTTGAGATACATGCCCCAGTTGTTATGAATTGCAAGCTATTTATTTAAAAACAATGTAATCATTAGTTTTGCATTTAAAAAGTAACTAAACCCCCAAACCTCTTTTTCCTGTTTTTAAACAAATGTATATGGATATTCAGTACAGATGTTGGGAGAGGCTGAATAAATATGAGTCAAGATTCTGTATCTGCAGTTGCCTATTTCTCCTCAAATGTTTTCAGAAACATGTTTTAGTCTGGTGTTGTGCATTCCCACCATGCTTCCCCCTCTCTGTCCCATGCAAACTTTCTTTGCATTTTTCAAAATGATGCCGTGCCGGAGTTTAGCTAAGTCTTTGGGTTTTAGTTGCTCTTTAAAGCAAAGAAAGGAGCGAGGCCACGAGGAGGCATCAAGTCCAGTCTGAGTAGGAGTCAAGGACACGGCTTCAATGATGCCTCCTCCAGCAACAATCAAGGAAATAAGAATTATTTTGCACGTCCACATATTTTTACAAGAAGTTTATGACAGAGGCCAAGTGTGTTTTTCATTTTCTTTCACTTTTATTGTTTTGTGGTAGGTTGGCTTCCTTCCCTCAAATCTCACTCCTTAAAATACTTTTGTTACTGCAGAAATGAACTCAAACAAACATGCTTAGTTGATTCTTTCTTTATTACAAACAATTCCAGGACAACGCACATCTGCAATGTTTCACATCTTGGACAGCTGTGGTGCATTCGGAGCACAGACACCTGCCCAAGTACTCAGTCTCCTTTACCTTTATGGTGCACACAGACATTGTGAGAACAATAGCAGCCACACAGTGGTCCAGCTGGTATAAATGTAGCAGAGATACTGCACATTAAAGGAAAGGCGAGTTGTGGAGGGAGCAGTATGATTCTGAACCCTTCCACGGTCAACCTGAGCTAATTATCTCCAGAAGATGGCGGTAATGCAACAACAGGACGTCGGCTGCTGTAAAAGTTGAATGAAGAGGAAGAAAAGAAGGAAGAAGGCTGCTGAAATCCACAACGCATTAGTAACAGTTGGTTGCTACGTGCTCTCACGGGTTGCAGCACAATGGAGCGTTTCGTCCAAAGCAATATAATGAGGGAGCTTTTCTGTGCGCTCTGCGCGGCCTTGCTGCTCATCTGCAGGGTCACATCTGCAGACGAAGGCGCTCAAGCGAAGAACTCCCAGTGTCACAACTACGCGGGAGGACACGTATATCCTGGAGAGGCTTTCCGTGTGCCAGTGTCCGATCACTCCCTGCACCTCAGCAAAGCCAAAAGTGAGTTCCTGCTAACCAAACAAACCTGAATAGGTAGTGTTTGCATACCGAAAACGCGCAGTGATTTGCCTTCGTGTTCTTGTTAAACGCAACAGCTGCTGCAGCTTCAGCATGCTGTTGTGTCCTTTAAGGACAATAGAAACACTGACATCGTCTGCAGCTTGTTTTATTTTGAATGGCTGTGTATTATGATCTAAACCAGGGGACAGTTGAAGAGGTTGGTGCCACTTAACACATCAGGCCCAACTTTAAATCAGATGTGGTTTATAGGACACGTCACTCAATGAAGCCCAGGGCCGGATTGAGCCAATTTTCAGTCCTGGTGTTTAATGCCTAAGACCAGCCCACCTTTCTGTTGTGGAGGTGGATAAATGATAAATAACAGGTCAGTTCTTACTATCCTGTAGTTTGTATCGCTGACATATTTCAACAACAATATAAAAGTTAAATAATACATCAATAATATGAAAATAACACTGTTGACACTTAACTGAAAATAAGTCAGGACAAACTGAAAGGTGAACATCTGTTCTTCTCAGAGGCCTATTGCAGTATTGTTTAAGAGCTTTGGTTTACCTTAGAGGTGACAATAGCAAAGACCTACAGTGCAGTACACTGGTTTCTTTAACTTAGTGTATTACAGTGTTTTCTAGTCTCCTATCTAAAGCACGTACTGTCTATGCAGTAAAACAACCCCTCAATTGAAAGCTTATGAAGCTTCTGAGGATGTCTTCAAATGACATTTAAAGCCAATTCTGTGATTTGATATTGGGCTGCAGGCTACATTGACTCGACTTGTCATTTTGCCTGGCAGCAGATTGATTACGTGACGGTCGATAGGCTATTAATAATTACCAGACTCATCATCGTCTCTCTCTTTACCAGTCGCCGGTTGTTGTGTGCTCGTTTGTCCTCTTCAAAAAAAAATAAATATTAATTTGGCGAATTTGGCCGCGTCATCCTGTAAAGTCCATCTTTATTTAGCCTGGTCTTTTCAACCCCTCCTCGTCTCTGTCTCACATCCATCTTCTGCAACTCAAAACTTCCGATGATACTTATTATTGCTCCGTCTCGCCGGGCTGTGCGGGTCCTACCACCGTTAACGACCTGGGAGGGGAGAAGCCCCTCAGGTGGCACCATCAACCCGATGTATTGCTGTTCGCTGTCACAGCTGTATAATGTATAAAGTATACTTTTACAGCAACTTAACTAACGTGATGATTGTCAAGACTCGTTATATATTTTCCCCCCGACCGGAATACCGACCCAACATTTAAGCAGCCCACCGGGAATGTTCCAGAAACTCCCGATGAGCCACTGCAGCGTTGATGAAGTCCGTCCGGTTGACACTCCCACCGACGCCGCGGTGTGGACAAACATACAGATGACCACTAGAGGGAGACAGGATACCTGAAACATTAAACTCAGTGATCATATATGAGGCCAAATATGTTGTGTCAAACAGTATTTATATTGTTTCAGCTCCTCTTCCTGTCCATGTTTGTCGTGTGTTCACATGCGTTTTTAAACTTTGAACCATGTCACCAAATTGTTTACTGCAACAACAACACTGCTTTTAATTGCATATGACGTACAGAAAAACTGCGTGCATCTGAGAATGTGTTGCATAGAGAACGTACAATCTGGTTGTGATGGCGACTTTAAGATTTTTAAGTTAGACCAGCCCCTCAGAAGTGTAAAAAAGCTGATAATTATGAGTCTCTGTGATTTGAAAACATGTATTTGTTTCAGTACAATGTTACTTTAAGTCAAATTTACACAATTTCTGTCATCAATAACATGGCTTGATCGTCTGTCTATATGTAGTTTCAAAGCCTGCGCCAAACTGGGAAGGAACGGCTGTCATCAACAGTGAATTCAAGGAGCTGAAGCTGTCAGACTACAGAGGCAAATATCTTGTCTTCTTCTTCTACCCCCTGGACTTGTGAGTGAGATCTGAGACTGATATAATGGCTTCATGGACATTGATGTTGCACAACAGAGGATGTTCCTTTGTAAATATGTTTGTCTCTTTTGCAGCACATTCGTCTGTCCTACTGAGATCATTGCATTCAGCGATCGTGTGCATGAGTTTCGAGCCATCAATACAGAGGTGGTTGCCTGCTCAGTGGACTCCCAGTTCACCCACCTGGCATGGTAACACTGCTGCTCCCATTACACCCACTAGATCTGAAGTAGACTGACTGATCTGAAAACTCTAAATTCTACTTCAGGGGTTATTATTTTGGTATTTCTTAAGGGGATTTAAAATATTTTACCCTTATTGTTTGATTTGAATTTTTTGTGCCCTTTTTTTGTGCACTCAGAATCATTTTTCACTCTCCTTGTTTATATTTTAACAGGATCAACACGCCCAGGAAGCAGGGCGGCCTTGGACAAATGAAAATCCCTCTGTTGTCTGACCTCACTCACCAGATTTCCAAAGACTATGGAGTCTATCTGGAGGATCAGGGACACACACTGAGGTACAGTTGTTGGCCAATTTGAAAATGGCAAACTCCAGGCATGGAGAATAAAAATAAATAAATCCAGAAAGCTTTGGAAAGGTCATGCAAATTAGGGTCATAAATACCTGTATGTTGAAGTTTGTGTGGTTCAGTGAAGCTCAACAAAGTAATCAGTATCAAATCATCAGCTTATGCTTAATCTTAGTTAAGTGGACTCTAACTTTTAAATTGTTTTTATGCACGTCTATCATTGATGGATGTGTGTATCATTCCTGTATCACTCCTCATGCTAGAATTCACAAGTAAAATCTCACTTTGTATTTCATGGAAATGTAAACAGCACGTCATACATGAGTCCAACATGTCTCTCTTCCAGGGGACTCTTCATCATTGATGACAAAGGCACCCTGAGGCAGATCACTATGAACGATCTTCCAGTTGGACGATCTGTGGACGAGACTATCCGGCTGGTCCAGGCCTTCCAGTACACCGACAAACATGGCGAAGGTATTAAACTTTAAACACTAACTGACTGATTGATGTTTTGCATTTTAGATTGTTAATGTGTAGTTTATTATTATCTAAATAATGCACTAGTGGGCTTTGTAAGGTCTTGACCTATCAGTGTTTGCAGCTGTGAATGATAGTTTCCATTTATTGAATTTATGCACTCATGTAGTTAAAGTACAATGACCTGATAATTAAGGGTGTGTGTCCACAACACACCTTTTTTGGTCTGTTTTCTATACGTATGGTATGGAGTTCAGCGTTGACATTGCTCAATGTCCTCAGCAGACAGCATGAGCTCAGTGCAAGCTCAGCTGAAAATAGTGTCACTTTCGGATCATCAGCAGGCTCGTCTGTGCCACTTCTCTCTCTACCGAAAAAACATATCAGGAAGTTCAGATTGGGAGACAGAACACACAAAGCAGGGAACAAATTAAGAACACTTCAGATCTTCTTAGTCTTTAAACAACAACAACAACTCTAAAGATGTCAATAGCCCAAAAAGTCAATTCATGTTAAATAACAATCGTGGGACTGAGGAAATCAACACGGTCAAGAATGATGGAGGAGAAACTTGTTCCTGTTGTCACTGACAACCCAGTTATTTACATTTCTAATATTGAAAAGTTAGCGTGATCAACATTTTGCAATCAGGAGCGACAAAGAAAATGCCTCTCAAAAAGAGGTTCTGAGCTCTTTCAGATCCTAAACACGCATGTTGTGGATAATTAAAATGTTTCCTTTTTTTGTTGTTGTATGTGTTGAGTGCTGACTGCAGTTATGTTTATTCTTACAGTGTGTCCAGCAGGATGGAAGCCGGGCAGCGACACAGTGAGTATCATCGGGGAGGAGGATATGTTAATAGGTCAATGATGTCTCAAAGACGGGACAATAGTCTGGTTGCTAATGCTGCTCAATATATAATTGTATTTTGATAAGAAATATTTATCTGCCACTAATTTAATGTTTTCTTTCCACAGATCATTCCTGATCCTTCAGGCAAGCTGAAGTATTTTGATAAATTAAACTGATTTGCCTTTCTATTTTTTTTTTTTTTTTGAGTCTGTGAAATCCTCCTTACTAAGAATTCTAATAAAATGTGTTTTCATACTCCGACTGTCTGGGCATGAATGTGAATTTAGTCAGTGGTAGCCAGATGTTCACAAGCAACAGCTGATTACATAAATATTAAATAAATATTGTACAAGTTGATGCTAGAGCATTTCCAAACAGCAAAGAACAGACTGGCTGCCTCAAGTACAAGTGAATCAGCTTTTAAATTATAAATGTTATATATAAATGCTTTTGAGGGAGAAGTCTGGTTTGACCTCATCAGCAGAAATATTGTTATTGGGCAAGTCAACCGAAAGCAACTGCATAACACTTGTTAAAGAGACAAGTGGTAAAACTCCAAACTGTTGACACACTGTGTGACTGTGAACCACATTGTCCCCTGAAAAAACTTAG
>CAAKHC010005321.1:79685-110692 GCA_901007825.1 Macroramphosus scolopax | reverse complement strand
GAACTGAAACTAACACTTGTCGACACAGCCGAAGCAGCTCAATACATTGTATGCTGGTTTTAATTTCTTACCGGGATGTACTCCTGAGGAGCGAATGAAGAAACATATTTTGCTTTTATTCACATTCAGAGGAATAGTGAGAAAAGGAAAAAAAGGTAAAAAAAGAAAATGGCCGGTTTTATATTACGGAAAGCTGAACCCAAGGACGTGTGCGATATCTTACGACTCATAAAGGTAAGGAGAAAACTAGGTTTGATTCAAATCTTTTATTGGTTTCAATGAATCCGTCTCCTGATTCTTTGGCTTTCTTTCTTTTTGCCCTCAGGAACTTGCTAAATTTGAAGAGATGGAGGAGCAGGTCGTACTGACCGAGAAAGGTGCTTCATTATACATACAATAGGAGGAATCATTTTTCTATATATATAATATATGGATCGTCAGTTAAGAATTTCAATAAACAAATAATATTACGTCAATGTGCCACTTGTAGATCTACTTGAAGACGGCTTTGGGGATCATCCATTCTACCACTGCTTGGTTGCGGAAGTCCCAAAAGAACAGCAGACATCAGAAGGTAAAAACATCAGGAAACACAATTAAAGTTATTTTTTTTCTCACCGTTTTCATTTTTTATTTTATGGTTTAAATTTCAAAATCAATAATGTTTAAATTTCTCCCTGATTCATGTTTTTCTTCTTCTTCTAGGGTTCACTGTAATCGCCTTCGCCATGTATTACTTCACTTACGACCCTTGGATTGGAAAGCTGCTTTACTTAGAGGACTTCTATGTTATGCAGGAGTTTCGGGGTAAAGTTTTTTTATTATGGTGGTAAAGGTTAATCAGTTACAGAGAAAGTGTTTTGCAACATTGACACATTCCATTCAAAATAGTTTTAATAGAGTTCTGTTCTGTTTTACCAGGTTTTGGCATTGGTTCACAAATCCTGAAGGTTCTGAGTGAGGTACGTTAAAACTCCTTGTTTCATGACAAGTTTTCACCATAATTCAACCCTTCGTTTCTAATTTGGTTTTGTGTTGCATGTTTTTCCCACAAGACGGCAGTGAAGACTCGCTGCAGCAGCATGCATTTCATCGTGGCGGAAAACAACAAGAAGTCGATTGAGTTCTACAAGCGAAGAGGAGCAGCTGATCTCTCCTTTGAGGAGGGCTGGCGTCTCTTTGCAATTGACAAGCAGGATCTGCTGAAAATGACTGCAAAGTAGAGTTTAGTGTTGATTTAGTTCAGTAAATAGATATATATATGAATCAATCTTCACGCAGTTCTGAACAGGACTAGACTTCTGCTGATTTTGTGAATGGATAGTGAAGTTTAGCAATAATAACATGCAACCATACTGCTCCTCAGGTGATTTTATCAAATTAAATTGTTTGTTACCATGTGATTGTAATGGGATATAAATGAAAATATTCCATCTGTGTAATGTTTAATATGTCGGGTCATGTGGGCCTTCTTTAACTGAAACATAATATGCTGTAATATTATTCAGCTTTGCTTTATTTTGAAGATACCTATTTGTACTTTATTTATTTTACATTCCAATTTGATTACAGGGCACTGTTTGGAAAGCTCCTTGTGAATAACAAGGGCAAAGGTTTCTCAAACTGAAAATGATAAGAGTATCTGTGCTTACATAACCTGATGATGATATTTTTTAATTTCCTGTTACCTAATATCCTGATATGTCACTCTTTATAGCTAATCCATCTTAAGTGCCGTCATCACTGTTGTATGAGGACTGTGGCATTGAACCAGACAGTGATATCCCTGGCATAGATTGTTTCATTGTAGATGTCTCCAGTGAAAATCATGTTTAAAAAGTCTGACAAATGTGTGTATCAGTGGTGTTGTTTTTCACTTTGTTTTTTTTAAAAATAATCTCTGAATTAAATAAACATAAAGTTGTCTTTTACTAACCATGTTGCAATACAATTATTATCCTCCTGTGCAGGCAGGTTATAATAAGTGGTGGAAGATTTCAGATCCTTTACTAACCTACCTAACCAATTAATTACTATTACTTTAACAATATGTAAGCAGCTTTCAAATGCCATATTCAGCTGGAATAGATAGACATTTTTATTCTGTTTGGTTGTTTAATTTAAAAAATATATTTTTGTATTTTTATAAACTAAAGCGATCAAATAAATGTAAAAAATATAACCATTCAAATATTTTAAAATACTTAAGCAGAGTACTAAAAGTACATCAGACTTTTAGAAGTATTCCACTTCTGCTCAAAATTGAACTTCAAATAATGATATGTACAGGTATAGTTTTTATTTGTATCAAAAAGGTTTTGAAAATCTAATTTTCAACACAGCCTACGTTTTCTACCACCGAGTATAAAAGAATTGTGTTATTTTTGGCATGAATTTAACTCCCAAAGTGAAGCTTGTGTGAGGAAGCGAAACAGATACAGGACTTGGTTATGATGGAATCCAGGCAGCTTCTTCCTGCTCTGTCTGGGGTTGTAGTTTCACTGGGGTTTTATCATCCACCTGCTGATGATGCTGTCTCGTGTGGAACAAGACCACAACTAGATTTGGTTTAAACTAATTAAAGTTAATACTACACTTACACGTTGTGACATAACCCGTATGAACAGTGGTCTTCGGATTATGGCCTGTTTGGAAGGGTACCTGCCGGCGTGATTTCCACCACAACCCTTCCGCATTTTCCTGCCGCTCTTGGGCTCTGACGTGTCGTGCTGACGGCGGCCTCGGAGCTGGAGGAGCGGGGGGCTGTAGCATGACAAGATCTGGCCCCAGACGTCCTGCTTTGCTTTCAGCGGAGCTCCAGAATCAACCCCTAACCCCTCCTTCTCTGCTCTTCTCCGGCCCGCCCAAATAACACAAAATTCCCGACTGAATCCTGCCCGAGTCTGGGGGAACCGGGCGGCCTGGGAAGCCTAGAAGCGGACTGAGGCCATCCCTGCAGCATAAATCTGGTAAGAAGGCCCTTTTTGCTCGTAAGGTGTCTGTTTGCAGGGCTATGTCTGCATGTGTCTGTGCGTCTTTGTTTTTGCATGCATGTGGTATTTATTTTACTCCCACCGAGAGGCCGTAAAGGGGTATGGCCTTTTATTCTCGGGCCCAGGCCTTATGAAAGGCCACAATTGGTATATCGGGCCTATCTGGTTAGCTAGTTAGCTAAAGAGACAGGGTTTTTGATCGCTTGTTAACGTGGGCTAACGTTCTGTATATTTCATTGTAGAATTGTGTAAGCGCTATAGGCTCACACGACAGCGCAATTCGTGTTTTCTTCCTGGCAATAGTATTTTCTGTAAGTATTTAAAAGTAGCATTCGTTATGACATTAAGCTAACAAAATGGCGGACGCTAGTGTGATGAAAATCGTTTATGGAAAAGGTGTTTGTGTTCATTTAGCCCTCCCCGCTAGCTGGCTACTACAGAACAGAACATACTGCAGCAGTGGATCAGTTGCATGTCTCCTCTCTTTTATTATCTCACAGCTAATGTGCCGGAGCCAGTCAACTATGCCAAACGCGTGTTTTAGTCGTGACAGTCGGATTTAACGTGTGTAAATCTGCGCTACTCCGGTGGTCAGGTGAAGACGGTGCCACTCATCATCTCATCTGGTTTTCTGCCGTTTTTTGTCTTGCGAGAATGAGTAGCCCAGTTTGTATAAACAGACAAGTTGCTTTATTGTACCGGCGGCATATTTCAGCACATTGACGCATTGTGTTGTGCGCTACATCTCTTAACGGTGCACATCGTTGCTATCGTTTTCTACCTGGATGTGGGGGATGGTACATGTTGGGGAAATTAAATGGCACCCCGGCTGCATCTTCCACATCACTGTTTACATCTCTGCATCCCCCTTGTGCGTGCGTGTGTGTGCGCGCGTGGGTGAGATTATTTGACCGTCATCTCCCAGATGAAGGTGGTGTCAGTTGGGCTGATATGGCTATTCCTGGAAACATTTGTTACATTTTTTTTCAGCTCATGTATTGATGCAGGTGTGACAATTATGCCACTGTCATTTCACTTGCTGTAATTTTCCCCAGGCGCAATCATATACTGACAAAACGTTTTACAAGTTTTTTTTTTATTTTTTATCTACGATTGCTTTTCTCATGAAAACTTGTCAGTTGGGGTAGACATCTGTCTAGTGCATTCATGTCTATATCAAGAGATATTTTATGTTTTGTGTGCAAACATTTTTGGAAAAAAGTTAGAACAGTTATCTCGCACAGACTTAATAAGATCTCATAAAGCATAATTGAAGAATAAGATAACACAACATGTCTTCATAAGGTGTTTGTCCTCAACTAGCTGTCAGAACAGCTTCCGTGCGCCTCTGCATAGATTCTTCAAGTCTCTGGCACTCTACCGGAGGGATGCAACAATACGTCTTAGGGGCTCAGGAGGTAGAGTGGCCGTCTGGTAATTGGAAGGTTACTGGTTTCATCCCCTGCTTTACCAGAGACTGATGGTGTCCTTGAGCAAGACATTGAACCCTTAATGGCTTCTGATGCCTTTACCATCAGTGTATGGACGTGTTAACAGCTTGGCACCTTCAGTAGTAACTTCTGCCAGAAAGGTGTGAAAGTGTGGGTGAATGATTTAATGAGGTAATAGTATAAAGTGCTTTGATTGGGTAGGAAGGTGCCATAAAGAAAAGCACCATTTATCCTTCTTTCAATGTGTTTTTTATGTTGTTTACTTATGGAGAGCTTCATCTAATGATGGCTGCACACTGCCCAGTCTATGGTTAAAATGGTAGCAGCCTTAAGAATGTTCATATCCAAATTTGTTCAAACCCCGATACCAGTTCCACACTGCCCACACAGTAACTATAACAGACTTGTCATATTTCAGTTGATGACGTTTGTGTCCGTAGCCACCTAAACATGTCCGTCTGAAATCACGAAAAAGGGTTCCATCGGGTTGAGATAGCACATTATTCACAGAATTTTAATACTCCTCTATAGGGTTGTCACTGAACCAATGGATCATATATAATATGAAAAATATTTTTGTTTTATTAAACTGTGGCTGCCAAGGTGGTGACCCATTTTATCATGTTTATTTTTTATCCGTCAGAGACAATGACATTTGCGATCGATTAACTCACTTAGTGGACAATATCCCCATGCTTACTTTCTGACATTCACTCTTGTGGTGTGCTAATAGAACCACAAGAAGAAGCAACTGCAGACACACAGAGAAACGTTCTCTGTTCGTTAGAAGAAGGTATATATTTTACAAGAGCGAAAAAAGCGCTTTGATTCATTCAGCGTCTCCACACTCTGGTGTCCGCCTCTTTCTGTCTCCACCCTTGGACGCGCTCGTAATTTTTTCCACACTCAACCAACACCTGTGGAAAACACCAGACTGTATTTGTTTAAAGGGCTCAACTGTGGAGGAGTTAATACCAAAAAAGGCAGCGACTTAAGAAGGTTGAAAGTTGTCTGCTTACAAAAGAGCAGATTTACAACAAACCAGGATCGCTCGTAAGTTATTCAAGAAAAGCGTGACGATAAAAGGGGAGAATGCGTCTAACTCACCTCGAGCAGAAGCACCCTGTTAAGTATGAGTCCTGTGAGGAGAGCTCACCAGCTAACATTACTGAGATCAAAACCAAACAGACACAACACGTTGGTTCATCATGGCCTTGCTGTATCTTTGGCAGGTTGTACAACAAATGGCAGGAAACAAACTCCTGAAGGACCGAAGCAGTCAGATTTTGTTTGGCTAAAGATATGATGCCAATCTAAAGGACATAAAGATGTGCTCTGAGTTCCCATCTCAAAATTTACACAAAAACTAAACGCTCCTGCAGGAACGCTCAATGGAGGCTTACTATTCCCCCTGAATAATCATTTTACATGTACATGGCTGAAATTACACGATTGTCTTTCAGTTATTTGAAAGCAATTGCTAGTTAAAATGACGTGGCAATGGGCCACATTTCAGTCCTTATCATACTTGTTATGAAAGAATTCTTGCATAGGCTATTGCCAATCTCCAATGCATCCAAACATATGTGATGGTTTCAGTGTGGGATTTGCATATACCGTACTTTTCGGACTATAAGACGCACCTGACTATAAGCCGCAGAAGCTAAATTGAATGATGTATACATGTATACATACATATAAAATGACGATAAATATCTAATCAAGTTGATAGTGTTTTTGGGGTTTACGTGATTCCTCTATTAAACTTTGTTACTGACAATGTGAATCACCAAAGATCTAACTTCTTATCATTTTGTTTTCAGCTCTCCAGTAACAAATGCAGTGCGAGGACAATGGATGAGGATGTCACCAGGCTTTCAATACATTCTGAAGAGCCTAAAATAATATTACACGGATCTGGTAATTACCATGCTTGTATTAATCATTTTTCAAATTTGTGTGTGACAGAAAGTTTGTATGTGAGCGTTGTGATAAACGTGATTCAATTGTGGTAATTCAAGAAGAACGATTCTTTGTTTAGGCTCATAATTTGATATATTTTAATCACGAGCCTTGTTCATAATAACGTATGGCAAGTTGTATTATGACTATACAACATAAATATACAAAAAAACAGTGCCTCTTGACGGTTAACTGGTTAACTTGGTAATCCTGCTTCTTCCAGATGAGGGTGGTGCCGGCGGGCAGGAGTTTGTTGTGGAGCTTCAAGAGACTGTGTTGGTGTCAGAAGGCGAGGGGGGAGGCATGGCGGTCCACAGGTTCGCCCCCGAGGAACTAGTCATCCAGGATGCTGTCGAGGATGTGGTTTCTGAGTATGTGCACTGCGATGAAGATGAAGATGTCGCTGTAGAAACATGTGTGATGGCCTTGGAGGGTGAGGAGGAAGGTGTTGCCATGGGAGACATCCCTGAAGATGGGTTGGACTCAGAGCAGCAGGAGGACGATCAGGATGGGTGTGGAGATTATCTCATGATATCCTGTAAGTTAACTACTCTGTGCATAATTGATGTACAGTGTTTTACTCCACAGAATGTGAATTGCATGTGGCTAGTAGAAGTCTTAAAATGATATCACCCATCTTAAAAATTTGGTTTGTGGTTTGTTTTAAACACTAATTTGGATTTGTTGAAGCATTTGTTGTTAGAATTTACACTGTCACCAGCTGACGTTGTTAAATGACTTCAATGAAATGTGATGTTTGTCACTTTCTCTAGTGGATGAAGCTGGTAAGATGGTGTCTGAGGATGGGACAGAGGTGACTGTGGAGGGAGCTGTGGAGGACCAAGAAGTGGAGAAGGATGAGGATGGGCAGGAGGTGATAAAGGTGTACATCTTCAAGGCTGATTCGGGGGAGGACGACATGGGTGAGAATCAGTTCACCTCCAACTTCACTTACAGAATTTGGTAGGTTTAGCAATAGCAGGACTTAAAATATGTTTCTGTTCTTCAGGAGAATCGGTTGACATCAGCGATGGAGACACGGAGAGTGTGGTGCTGACCGAATCTTCAGGCCAAACGCTCCGAGAGAAGATGGTTTACATGTCTGTCGGGGATAGTCATCATCACCAAGGAAACCACGGTGAGTCATTTAGATCTACGGAGCAGGGAGGACTCTCATGAACGTAATCGTTACTAGTTTTTTGGTTTTGTACATGTTGGGCTCATCTACAGGTGGGTCCAAGGTGACTGATGAGGTTTATATGGAAGTGGTGGTAGGAGGTGAAGAGCGAGTAACTCACGACCGCTCGTTTGACAGCGTGTCTCTAAGCAAGGACTTCATGCCTGTGGCCTGGGCAGCTGCGTATGGTCAGCACCCCTGTCTATTAAATTGCTATAAATAAAAGCAACACTGGAAGTCTTCATCAGTCACATCTCTGAGTCTCTTGGCTTAAGCATTGCAGGTGCTAGTTGTGATTATTTTTGTGTTAAATGACCCTCGATTGCCCTCACAGGTGCGGAGGACAGCGAGAGTTGTGAAAACAGAAATGGCGCAGCAAGTGCACTGCTGCATATCGATGAATCAGACGGGGTTGATGAAATCAGCAGGCAGCGCATCAAGAGCAGGCGACGATCTGAGCCGCGACAAGTCCAAACAGGTAAAACTTGCATAAAGTTAATGCTAATGGTAACAGTATTGTTACGGTATTTTTTAACCTGGGCCCTCTTTTTCCCTGTTTGGGTGTGGAAATGACTCATAAAAACCAACCTTGTACTATATGTTAGTCATCAGCAAGATTTTGGCCACTTATAACAAAACATCCACTGAGTGGAGGAGCCTAAAGGAAGCTACATTCTTAAGTTTTATTATTCAGAATCATCATTCATCATTCTTTAAAGAAATGTGACAATGATAAATGAATATATATAAACGGTAGGGTGGCATTTTTTCATGTATCTTATGACTGTGCTCTTACAGCCATATGTACATAGAGAGAGTTGTTTGTTCTAATTGTATTAATATTGTCCTCTAAAGATGTCTGCAATACCGTTTGGTTTATCTGCTCAATATAGTCACACAACAATTTGAACCTTACCGACCTGCCATTACTTGTGCTGAACACTTTTGATGTTCATTTTCTTCACTGAAATTATAGAAAATATAATAATACAATGTAATACAATAATTACCTCCTTAAGATATCAAAGTTTCAGTTTCCATGACAACACATTTATGGCCCTGTTGTCACTTCAGTCTCCCTCTTGTCTTCTTCTCCTCTGCAGCCATCATCATCGGTCCCTATGGTCAGCCTCTGACAGTATACCCCTGCATGCTTTGTGGTAAAAAGTTCAAATCGCGAGGCTTCCTGAAACGCCACACTAAGAATCACCATCAGGAGGTTTTGACGAGGAAAAAGTACCAATGCACAGACTGTGACTTCACCACCAACAAGAAAGCCAGCCTCCACAACCACATGGAGGTTCACGCCCTGAGCAGTAAGTCCCCCTTTGAGTGTGAAATGTGTGGCAAGGAGTTCCACCAGCAGGCGGCGCTCTTCTCCCACAGACTACAGCACCACCACAGAGAACCCAAGAGCCAGCCGCCTCCCACTCCCACCAAGATGCATAAATGCAAGTTCTGTGACTATGAAACTGCTGAGCAAGGACTGCTCAATCGACACTTGTTGGCTGTACACAGTAAAAGCTTCCCCCACATCTGTGTGGAATGTGGAAAAGGCTTCCGACACCCCTCAGAGTTGAAGAAACACATGCGTACACACACGGGCGAGAAGCCTTACTCCTGCCTGTATTGCGACTACAAGTCGGCCGATTCCTCTAACCTCAAGACACACATCAAAACTAAACATAGCAAAGAGATGCCATACAAATGTGAGCGTTGTTTCCAGACCTTTGCGGAGGAGGAGGAGTTAATGCAGCATGGACTGACACATGAGGAGAATAAGACTCACCATTGTGCCCACTGTGATCACAAAAGTTCCAACTCTAGTGACCTGAAACGCCATATCATTTCCGTTCACACCAAGGACTATCCACACAAATGTGCTGTGTGTGGTAAAGGCTTCCACCGGCCGTCTGAACTAAAGAAGCACTCAGTATCCCACCGCACCAAGAAACTCCACCAGTGCCGACACTGCAACTTCAAAATTGCAGACCCATTTGTTCTAAGTCGCCATATCTTGTCTGTCCACACGAAAGAGCCACAGGCGTCTCCTGAAAGGAGTGAGACAAGGAGGACAGAGTCGCACACTCCTGTTTCGTCACCTAAAAAATCGGCACCGAGTGGGTCCAGCAGCTCTGGTCCGCCCGCTAGAGTCAGTGCAGCAAGCTTAGCCAGCAGTGTGACTGTAGTTATTGGCAAAGGACAAAAAGAAAGGAGAATTTACCAGTGCCAGTACTGTGACTACAGCACTGGAGACGCTTCGGGGTTCAAGCGGCACGTCATTTCCATTCACACAAAGGACTATCCCCACCGCTGCGAGATCTGTTCAAAAGGCTTCCGACGACCCTCGGAGAAGAACCAGCATATCATGCGCCACCACAAGGACGTGGTCCAGGCAGACTGACTCTGTGCCACAAAGAACAATGTCAAAGCAACCATCACACCCCAATCACTGCACCCTCAGCACAACACCATTCACACTGAAATAATGTGGTGTGTGTGCGTGCTGCACTTAGTCTGTTCTGTCGTTTTGCTCTTTTTTGATTCTCAGCCTAATTTTTGTCCAGAACTATATACACATGTACATAACGTGAATGCTCTGTCAGAGCAGAAGAACTTTCTGTAGACTTGCACTTTTTACTGCATGTCCCTTGCTGGTGACAGTGTGCATGGCAGATTGTGCAAAAAGTCTCTGTAGATACACATTTTTTAATTTTGCAGGCAGCAATCACAATGGTCCTAATTATTTGTCTCAAAACTGAAGTGTAACTTGCAAAAAGTTTGCGTCATTCTGTTAAAATGTACTAAACATCGCAGTATGGATTAGCAACCTGTTCCCCGTAGCACTTGCCACATGGTAAGATCATGATGAATGCAGTAATCAAGTCGTGTATGTAATTTTATGTGCGCGGGAAAGGGAGAGTGAGTGACGTGAAAAGCATCTGTTGTGCTTGCCGGTGCTCAGACCCCAACCTCTCTGTAACATAATGCTCTTTATTGTGTTAACAAAAACACCAGGCCGGCTGTTTACAGCACCCTGACAAGAACACAATCAATCTGATCTTTGTACACAGGAAACAACACAATACACATTGAAATAGTGGACGTCATGGTCGGGTTTAACGTCCACATATGCACCCATCGCTTGATTATCACCTGTCTGATAATCTACTGTCAAAATGCCCTGATAAGTTGAAGTAAACCCATCTGACAGTATTTTAACTCATTATGCTACCTTGGGAATGAAATCCCATTCATTTGAAACAGCTGATTTTTTTAATAAGGAAAATGTTTGTCTCATTTTCATATGAATTGACACAATATCTGTTAAGTAGAAGAAGCTTAATCCACTACTACCAGTATGATACCAGCAATAGGCTGGGTAAAATACAACGTCCCCATAAAACAGTCGGGCCTAAGCATCGTATATCCGATGCTGCTGTTATGAAGCGAAGGACTGAACTCTGTTTTTGCCAACACTGATGTACTTTTGCCAGTAGAAAGGGAAAACGTATATCTTTTTTTAGATGCAACTTCAAAAGACAGGTGCTGGTGGTGTACTTGTACTATGGCTTTTTACATTTTTTTTTTTTCACCTGTGATTATTTCTGTTTTTATATTTATTTCATTTACAAGTTGTTGTATAGTTAAGTGTAACTAGACTTCTATGGGACGTAAATTATTGTTTTGTATACAAATCTGTACAAAGCGTGTAGATGTAAACACTTGATAAAAAGGAAATCTGAACTGTGTTGTTATGGATGTACTTCAGTGTATTTGTTAAAAAAGATAATAAAACAAAGTATTTTAGCTGTTTGTACTTTATTTGCCCAGATTATTAAATATGGTGCTTAGTTACAACTCTAAGTTATCAAAAGAAAATATATATGTATCATGCTTTACATAATGTCGGCTCATAAGAAACGTTAAGGTCTTCAGACATCACCGTTGGTAAACAGTGACCCTGGCAGGAAGTTAGGCAGCTGGGCACTCACCTGGAGAAAGAAAAAAAAGTAAGTAAGTATTAAACATCACTCATAATCATCGGTTTACCTAAAACCTTAACGTTAATCCCAGACGTACCATTCTTGGGGAGGAAAGCAATATTTTCAGGGAGGACGCCAGTCTCCAAGGAGAACTGCCTGAACTTCTCCAGCAGTTCGGGGCTGAGGTCCATTCCACGGCCTGTGAAAACCACGTGAGATTAATCTGCAGTGGATGCATGTGGACTGAGCTGCTTAACACATTAAGATGTATCAAAGAGTGCGGAATCAAGGCTAATGCGGACTTATACCATATAGTTTGTTTACAACAGTCGGAGTGCCCTCGTCGTCCTTCACGGTGTGGATCAGGGAGTACTCGTCAGGCTTCACATTAACTATGCGCATGTCGTTCTGATTCCCCCTGCCTGATGGAGGGAGGAAAATAAATGTCAACACAGAACTAAGTTTGTAAAACTGGCATGTTAAATGCAAGCATGCATTTGCTATCAATCGCACTGTCAGTCTTCATAGCCCGACCCAGCTGATCCATTGATTAACCACGAAGCTCATGCATGTAACTGCATCCAGAGCATCACTGATGTGTTATTCAAAGCTGTTACCTCTTCACATTCTGTTGATAATGCAAAGTTCATTTCTAATGTTTTAGCTAAATTATAACGTTTGTGTGTGTGTGCAATCACACTCACTTGTGTATGTGAACTTTCCCGGGATATCGGTCTTCTTGGCCAGGTTGTTAAGTCTCCAGCATGAGCCATCAGACCTGCAGGGGGGAAACAAAAAGGATCATGATTAGAGAAGTCACTCTCCTTTTTAAATGAATCTGCCCTCCTCTGTGTGCCCCCTTGTGTTCACTTGAGGCTGGCGTATGACATGTCCAGGTCTCCATCTGCAGTTGAAGTGAGCATCGCTGTTCCCATCTTCATGTTTGCTCTGCGACTGATGAACCACTCGGCATTGGTGGCAAATCCAATCAGGTACCACTTCCCTGTTATCTGTGGACACACATGGAGAAGTAGCAGAATGAAGCAATATGGTAACACAGCATTTAAAGAGAGTGTGTTTTAAGGATCAACCGGTTGCAGGCAGTATGGAAGATGGAGGCTTGAGTCTCCCTGAGAGCATGCAGATACTTGTTTTGAAGAAGAAGAATTGTTGAGAGTAAAACTGGCGGATGGGAAATGATATTACTCATGATTTGCTTTATTTATTTTTTCTTCTCATTAATCGACCACCGGATGCCCTCTGCAAGACAGGAGGATCTCACCACCACAAATTACAATCCACACCTCTTAGGAAGGAAGATACGGAACCAGCTGCTGTCTTCACACCACCGCTAATTAGAATTCCACACCCCTGCAGGGAGGAAGACATTTGCTATATACTATAAAACTGGACCTCAGAGAACTAGTCTCTGATCAGTTGCTTACAGGCTACCTCTTTATGTAACTGCTCCTTCTTGCAGGAAGAAAACACTGATATTGTGAACATAACTTGGGGAACAATGTAGGGCTCCCATATCTCTTCCTTTCCCCTCAGAAGGCGTCTTTTCCTTAAGAGGAGATTTTGGGAAATTACTCTAACACTGGCACTAAAATTACAAACCATCGGTGCTCATAAGAACTTAAAACATTATTATTAAGATTCACTTATGCCATTAATTCAAAATTAGAATATAAGCTGAAGTCTGTTCATAATTTACGTAAAAAATTTGATTTTTTTTGTTCATATTTTTTCTTAAATTCAAAATATAAACATTTATTTCAATGCAAAACATGCACGTTCAAAGTTACAGCAGCACTGCCAATCAGCCATAAATATTTCAACAATCAATTAAGACGGATAATCTATATTATCGCTAGAATAAAAATGGTTCATAGGTCACTCAGTTATCAATTACCTCCTGTAAAGTGAAGTCTCCTTGGGGTGTGACTTCAGCAGAAGCCCTCAGGGTGAAGATCACCGCTGCCAGCACTGTCAGCAATAAAGTCATAGCTACTGAGGAGCAGGATCAATGCTGACAGAGGAGAGTGTGGATGAAGAGTCTGTTGTGGGTGTTCTGCCTGCCTGACGCCCCCTTATATAGTGGAGAGCAAGCACGCACACACATGCACCCACACTAACCCTGGCGTTGGGATGGGTTCAAACAAGTGAAGAATAAGAAAAACACACATATCGTTTTACAGCCAGAGGGTGAACTTCCAGCCCTGCCAGGGCAGAATTCAATCAATCGATCGAGTGAGAGGCGACCGCAGGACGACTGACAGATACGTGTCAGAAACGACATAATCTTTATGGCAAGCGGATTAAGATTATAACCACTGGTGTCACACAGTTCATGCACGTTGTTTCATAATGCAATTTGGGTTTGCAGCAACCTATTTGTGGGCTTACACAAACAGCAACAAAAAGTGGTAAACAATTGAGTGGCTGCTGTCCAGTGCTTTCTGTGGCCGAGACAACAGAATCAAATCCAACTGTCAGCAGTTGCAGCAGTTAAAATGCAGATTGGATACCCGATTGAGTACATTGTTGTGTGGTGAATAAAAATACCTTCCTTGGTAGCCACAGTGTCTACTCTAGGGGGTTATGTGGGTTTAGAGTCTGTAGATACTTTATCCTCATCATTTGTCTCACTAATATACTTATTGCTGACATGGGTAAGAGTAACCCCGAAACCAAAAATATTACGCGCATTTACGCAACATGCTGCTCTCTCTTACTTAACAAGGAGAGTTCAGACGAGGGTTCTAAATTCATTCTTGATCTTTTAGCTGTAGTTTTCAGAACAAGCTTACCTTTAGTAGCTTTTCTGGAGCTTTTGATCACATGAGCTTGGTGAGCAGATGGTGTTTAGGCGGATTGAATATCAACTGGAAGTATGGAAACTACTTTTCTTCATCTGGTATTGCCCTTGAGACGTACACGAAATGGACCTTGGGGTGTTTGGTAGCTATTTGAATGATGATATGTAACCAGAAGAACATAATAAGACATTTCAACAGCAGAAACTTCAGAAATGTGCAGATCTTCCTCAGTAACAATATCATGTCAGGGACAAACATGGTTCTAAAACATTATCTCTAAACATGTGCCTGCTTCTGCTCCTACATTGGCCTCTGCCTCCAGCTCCGCCTGGATCCTTCTTCGCTGGCTGGATCAGAAACCAATGACCAATTGCGGAAAAACAACAACAACAGAGCCAAACCAACTGCAGACCGGCTATTCATTAGGGTGATGTAATTTATGACTCAGACACCAAAGGACTATTTCTGCCAAAAAAAAGCAAAACAACGCTGAGTAGTGAATGTTTAGTCCTTTGTCTTGTTAAAACCATACTACTTGGGAATGTCTGTACTAAAAATGGCACAGAAATTCATTAAACTGATACACAATACTGATCTGCTAGTTTCTTTCATCCTGCCTCCAGCAGCAGCTTCATAAGAGTTTCTACCTGGTAACAGGAAGTTTAAAGTCAAATTTGAAAGCACATTATTTTGGTATAAGTATAAATCGTTTATCTGTAAAGCACTTTGTGATGCACGGCTCACACATTTAAGTATGTAAAGAAACATCTATCATCTTTATCAACACACACGCTGACACAGCGTTAACAGGCTCTCCACACGTGTTGCTCAATGGTGCAAACTTGGGAAACTTCCATAAAAACTCTCCATGAAACACTTCGCTGCAACGAATATCGATGTTAATGCGTCCCACTGCAGGCAAATACACGTCACAGTACAAACATTCCTTCAAACTAAATACCTTGCCAGTTTGAACAGGTACATTTGCCAAGAGAAAGTACACATTTAAAGTGATGTGCCAGAAAACTATTATATATATGACACTTATGAAGACAATGTCATGCAAACTGCAGCTGCAGAACTGTTCTACCTGGATCGTCACACCAACGTATTCCCGACATATGCAGGTTCCTTAATGTAATTTACATTTCAGCAGTAGATTAATCAATGCAAGCATCATATTATCAAATTGTGAGCTGTACTTATTCAGGCTCTGCTGGCTGACGGAGACGTGAATCCTGATCATTAGAGCCTCTGTGTAATCATACGATATGAATAAGCAACTGGGTTGTATATTTGTAACAGTTCCTTAACAGGTGAATCCATTTAATGAAAATGTTGCTCAATTTAAACAAAGAAATCAGTTGTGATGCTTATTTAACAGAGTGTAAATACTTCAGTTCTTCTTTCATCAAGAGATACAAGTTGTTCTAATTTGGTTGCTGGTATGTACGAGTATGTAGGAGTTTTATAAACGCTGCATTTGGCTTGAACTTTGTTACTGTGTCTCAGCCCAGGGGAATGCATGAATGGCACCACTTTATCTAGCTTTTAGAAAGATTATGCATAAATTACATTTCCAATCGAACTGTGTCAGCTTCTAGCAAGACTGTAAGTCATCAGAAAGCAGCAGATAAACTGAGGCGTCTGCACTCCAGGGCAGGCAGGCAGCACGCACGCACGCACGCACGCACGCACGCACGCACGCACGCACGCACGCACGCACGCACGCACGCACGCACGCACGGCTCAGCAGCATCAATAAAATGGGAAGTATTAATAAGGTATGGCAAAATAATAATAAAAAAGCAGAATATATAGAGCGCATATAATAGTTAGAAGTAGTTTTTATTCGCTCCATTAACATTTTTCCTTCATATTTGCTCTGCAACATTTAGATGTTAATCTTGCACAAAATGTTCCCAACAGAATCACATCTGTCACATCTCAATACAATGACAACTGGTCAAACTTAGAGGCATTTGGCTGAAACTCAGGCAACTTTGTATTTGTATTTTGGGGACACAAGTGATGACACTTAGAAAGAGAAGAATAAATACTCATTATTCCCAAAAATATTCTAGTGTCAAATACAATTATCCTGTATATGGGCGCATTGCTGTCAGGCTACAAAAGTTGTTTGGCACTAGAGGAAAAGGCCACAGGCACCGTGTCATTGCCTTAATCCGATCACATCACATGTTCATTTTCACCTTAACTGTCCTTCCATGCAACTGTCTCATGATTCACTGGTTCTGTGTAATTGAACATAATGAAACCATAAATAGAGGAGAAGGTGCCCTGGAGAAAGAGCCACCAGTAGAGGGAGCATTTTCCACATTACAAGTTCTTTTTCAGTTATCCGTAAGGACTGCATGCACCAGGACAAGTCTTTGTGAAAGGCAGATCATAGGACAGCAATGTAAGATCATGCAACTGTTCACTATTCTGTTAATCCATCAGGTTAAAACCTGGTTGCAAGAGACAATGATGCAGATCATCAGACTTATGGACAGTGTCCTTGTCAGCTTATCGGAAATGTTAAAAAGTACAGCCAAGATCGTTCATGAGCAGAAAAACGTTTGTGAGCTTTTAATATAAATATAAATATTAATATAATCTGTATTCTAGTGGAGACAAATGCAGGGATGCCAAGTAGACCTCTCAGTTGATCGACTTGGTTATTAAATGGAGAAAATGTATTGATTTAAACAAGTTGCTCCACCCAGGATGTGCATTATGAGAAGAGATGAAGGGAAATAATGGGGTTTAATGGAGTGGATATTCGACATTACAATGGTGGACGGGATTGTGGTCTTCATCATCATCATCATCATCATCATAAATAAATCATACCAGATATTTACTGATTCCAAAAAGCAACTGCTGCAAGCCTTTGTAGGTCTGGGAAGTCTGATAGGAGCAACACCAGTACAGTGGGAAAGAAATGGACAAGAACTATTACACCAACTGGCAATACTGCAGAACACTGTTAGGAGGCATTAAATAAGTACCGGAAAAAAGACTGCATGAGCCATGAAAGTTACAGAAAAGCTCCAGAAAAGTAATACGCATAGTGTCGAATCATTCTAAGGGGTCTGATTGCATTTTGTCCTGTTTTGTTATCTCTTATACTGAATTAAAAAGGTAATATGAGGTTTTATAAAAGTGCTGACAGGATATTTAATCTCTCCGGCATGTCAACTGGTCATCTTCCAGTTTAATGTGAGCTGGAGTCGTTCGGGAGGCAGACGACACCCAACCAGCTGGCTCCATCCTTTCATTCAAGAATTTAAAGCAATCAGAGCCTGCAGGAGACTCGGCAGCTAGCAGAGGAAGAAATATTGCAACCGCCTTATGGTAGCGTGCTACTTCCATGTAACATGTTAGTATGCCTCATCAACATGTAGTAAATAGCAAAACTGAGCCTGTAAAAGCTTGAAAATCAAAATGATGGCAGACAAACTGCATCTAAGGTTTTTGATCAGAATCCTGCAGAATGAACAGAATTCCGAGGATACTAGTCTGAGAGTTTAGCACAACAGGCTGAGAATGATATGTTCTTAATCTGACATAATGCCACTCACACATCACACTTTGACACTGCTGGTGGACCTAAGAACAGGAAGGTTCTTACTCTCTGCTTTGCTTTTGTTTCCTGGTGTGTCTCACAGTGCCTCACAGTCTTATTTATTGCAAGGTTGCAAGTCAACGTTTTCTTTAGGTTCGGAAACTATGTACAATAACATGGCATAAAGGCCATTTCTGGGCATGAATTTCAACCTACAAAACCTTTATTAATGTGTATTTTATTATAAGATATTGGCCAGGATCTTATTTATTAATGAAAGGTGTTAAAGAGAATCAGTTCAAAGACAAAGAGAAGCTATGGGGTCAGTTTTATCAAACATGCTCCACTGTATTAACAATCTTAATGTTACCAGAAAACTGAAACTAGACCAAGTCAGTGAGGTTGGAGCGAGGAGACGCTGAAGCATCTGCCATGGTGAGGAACTCAACCCAGTTCTGGAAGAAGCCACGTGAGTACTCTCCCGTGTCAATGACGAGTCCCCACAGGCGGCTCTGGCCCGTTTTGTTTCTCAGAGCCAGCTGAGCCTCGCGCTCTGTCACATTGAAGCTGATGTTCAGCAGCTGTACGGCCAACAGGTAAAGCAGCCCTCCTGTGACAATGATGCTGTACCAAGCACACGTGAAGCAAAGTGCCGTGCTGGAAACAGAAAGAAAGACTCAAATGCCACATCACAACCACGCAGTATAGTTTCGTGAAAATCACATTGACTGCTGATACATTTGTGTGTTGTGCTATTAAAACGTTGCTGTACCTTGACTGACTGTAGACGCCGGGGCAGTAGAAGAGGGCGCTCATTCGATACTGTTGAGGACAAATGCTGCGGAGCACCAAACTGATCCCGTACAGAGAGGTCAGCATGAACACAGAGAGGGTCAGCAGGAAGCTGCGGTGGTTGGCCTGCCCGACACAGCTGTTTATCCTACAGCCTCAACACACACACACGGA
Organism: Macroramphosus scolopax; assembly: GCA_901007825.1. Classification (NCBI taxonomy): domain Eukaryota; kingdom Metazoa; phylum Chordata; class Actinopteri; order Syngnathiformes; family Centriscidae; genus Macroramphosus; species Macroramphosus scolopax. Next base: position 91,764 of record CAAKHC010005321.1, on the reverse strand, counting down.
CACACACAGGACAATCACACATGAGGCACACGATCAGCCTATTGAAGCAGCATAGTGTTGATCAGTCTTTGTCTGCCCAGCCAGTTAACCAATTAGCTCCTTGCCTTTCCCCCCCGTCACACCCCAATGAAAAGTTGATGCGTATGTTGAATCTGACCCACCAGATACAGTGGTGGTCCAGACGCTGGATGCAGGATCCACATGTTCGACAATGTCCTGCCCGCGGGGGTCGAATTATCTTGCACACAGGGCACGTGCTCCATTTTGCTATCAAGGTGTCTTTTGCTGTTTGCAAATCTCCTGTTGGTCCTGAGGAGGAGGAGGAGGCTTCTGATTGGACGGATCCATTAAGCTGTGGGGAGGCCTTGGTAGCCTCCTGATGCTTGTGTGCTTTGTTTATGGTCGTCGTGACAATTCCAGGGTTCCTCTTGGTGTGAATAAGAGAGACAATCGTAAGAATCATGCCAGTTGTCACAGTGCACACCTGCAGCTGGCTGACGTCCCCACGTGGTAAAATCTCTGTGATGAAGAGGTAATACATGTACGCCAGAGAGTAGAGAGCCATGGTGAGGAAGAAGAGGGTGCGTCTCTTCTTTCTGTGAGTGGCGTAGTAGTACCAGAGCACCAGGCCAGGCAGAGAGGTCAGGACCATGATACCCAGGAAGTAGTGCAGCGCTGCAACCCGCAGCAGGAGCGGCAGCAGAACCAGCGCCGGGATCATGGAGATCTCCAGGTTGTCAACCAAGGCGGCAAGCACAGCAGACAAACGTTCATTTTTGGGTGGTTTGTCTTTCAGCCATCTAAAGAAGACATCAAGTCACAGTTACAAAGTAGTTTTTTTATGTGCTTCTTTAGCAAAACATTCATATTCAATTGGACAAAACCCGACTATAAACTGTATATAAAGAGGGACAACCTGCCATCATACAGAGGCCAAGATATCCTGGAACCAGAGGCTGCCGTATCGCCGGTGACGCCATTCTGAAATAACTCAATCACGAGTAATCGGTTTATTGCAGAGCAACTCGTGATTTATGGCTTGAAACACTCAATCACGGCCACAGATGAAGTCAGTGTTATTATTAGTGATGCTCTTATGAACAATTCCCAACAGAAGACCTCAGGTGGCTCTGCATCTACTGATACTCAGAGCAGCAGTCAATCCAAGCATCACTCATTAAAGAGCAAGTTAACACTTGAACATACATCAGTGTGATGAGAACGATCTGGAATGACAGAAACCATCTTTAGGAGAGGTTTATTTGACATCTTTGATCCCATCCGTTAACACCGAGGGGCGGGATATATAACCCAAACTGCAGCCAGCCACCAGTGGGCGCTCTAAGGTCTATGGGCTAAATATCTTTTGAACTTGTCATCCATCTTTATATACAGTCTCTCGCCCAGCTGACACCATGTTTCTCAATGTACGGTAAGCCCAAAATAGACCTTAACAATAACAACTGTATTTAAATTTAGATTTGACCTCAGGGATCCTCTGCCAGACAGGGTTCATGTTTACTTAGTAATGCAGGTGTCACATTAAAGTCCCTACATTTCAGTTTATAGTTAGTCTGGGAGGCTCTGTTAATAAAACTATGCTTTGTTCACTTTCCAGTATTTATACAGTTTATTCTAGTAGTACTAATTGTTGATCTCGTACCTGTTAAAGGCTTCGTCCAGATCTTCACAGTCACAGCAACATCCGTACTGGTAGATATCACACTCGCAGCAACACATGGGATCATCAGGTTCTGGAGGCTTTAACTTCTCCCATTTCATGATGGCTCACTAACGATGGTTTTAATGTTCACAAGCTGTCATTGCAACAACAAAAAAAAGGCCATCGTTTTTAAAACGTTACACTCTTGAGCTATAAACAACACATTTCCAACACATCTAATTTGGGTAAATAGTTAAAATATGTAATTCCTGCTGTTAGAATCTGAACATGCGATCTATGTATAGTATGCAGTGTACACACACACACACACATGCACACACACACAAATAATCTGACCCTAATCTACTGATCTCTGCCTTGGTTGTTCATCCATAAATTGAATTCAGGGTCTGTATATGATGTTTCTAGGAACAATGGTCAACATCACAGAAGACTCAACATGACACACATGATAAAACCACACTGGACGACTCCGACAGACACGAGGCAACATTTCTTCATTGCTTATAAAAGTAGAATTTCTTCGAAATCCTCCACTAGAAACAAACACTTTACACGGTATTTGTTAACCTGCAGTATTACACAGGGTATTCCACATACACTGGATTCAAAACTGTCCTTTTATAGTGTTTACAGGGGCACTAACATCTTCTGTTTGCTTTTCAATGCTAAAAAAAATTATAATTTCTAGAATCAGTCCTGTTACGTCCCCAAGAGCTCCTAATGTAATTTGTTGAAACAAGGCCACTGTGCCCAAAGGGACCAAATATCTGGGCCAGCAAGTGCTCAACACACAGAGATGTACTTCAGTTATTGTCCGTGTATTATATTATTTTAGTCTGGTTTATAACCTGATTACAGTATTGACATATGGTGTATAGAGGCAGACCGTCGATATGAGAATGAACAGAAACAAAATGTATCGAGTATACAAGTCGCTTTTGACTACAGGTGTGTCTTGTTTTAATACTCTTAGCTGATTATTCTAAGACTTTATATTAAACTGCATAAGTAACAATAATAATATTCACCAATAACTACTATTATAACCCTTTATTCTGGTTTTCTAGTGATGTTCATAGACGAACTTACTTTCACTCAGCCAAGAAAATAACTTTCTTTTCTTTTAACTTACCTTCTGTATCAAAAACAACATTCATCAGTAACGATGGGCTGAACTCTCCAAATGTTCCGTCTCCAGACCAAATCTATGCAATCTTCATCAAATGATTTAAAAGGAAAAAAAAACAACAACACAGAAACAGGTCTTCTTGTCACCCTGCTCCTTCTGTGAATTATTGAAGGAAACGTCGTGAAGCAGCAGCCTTGTGTCTCATCAGTCATGTGTGGTGAAAAAGTAAATTGGCATGTTCCTGCTCTGGCAGTGCTGCGGCGACACCGTGTCAGTGCAGTGAGATGGTTTTCATTTCTTGGATTCCCACAGTGGAAGAGTCCCAACATTAGGCAACTTCGATTCCTCCCGACAGGTGCTCGCCGTTGCCTTCGTTATTTGTTTCATCTGCCTTTCCAAATACTTTCCTCCATATATGATAGTTCCCAAGTCCTTCTCTAGAATACTCTGAATACTTTTTTTTGTCACTTGCTATTTTAGGTTTCCTATATTGCCATCCTTGGTAAATATAGGCGCTAACTCAGCCGAGTTGAGTGCCAGGAGTTTATCATACCTCTGTCCACAGCTGAGGGGCTATGTTGAGGTGCAACAGCAGCCCTGATAATCCAAACTAGACAAGGGTGCATCTGAGGAGCGCTACACACTGCTAGATGAGAGAGTGAGTGGTGATCCACAGGGCAGCCACACCCTCCGGGATCATATTTCCTCTCACAAGGAACCTGACCTTCCCACTCACTCACAGAAAACTCTAGAAGAGTTGATGTGTGTGTGATCAGAGGCTAATCCTGGAGGCTCTAATGCTCTTGTTGATACGAGTTTCTATTCTTTACACTCTGTGTGACACGTGTGACAACAATGACGGTGGGATAAGTGATCCCTGCAGGTTTTTCTCTTGTCCCAGTGGAGGGTCAGAGACATATCAGCTGCCCTGCACGTGATGGGAAGCTGGATTCAGAGCAGCAGCAGACAATAGCTTGCACCCAGCATGTAGCCTGCTTCTGTTGTAACCATCTCACTGAATATAAATTAAAACTGGATGATTTTATTGAAGTTAGACAGCTGAAACTTTGAAGGAATAGGTGGCAAATTGGAAAAAACATCCATGTAGTTCAACTTCAAACAGGTGATATCAGCAGCGTCCGCACCAAAGATCAAACAAGACAGTGTTGATGTGTATTTCAAGGCACATATAAATGTTTTCAGAGGATTTAAGAGATGGAACCTGCTCTTAACACACACAGACACACCCATCAGTCATTGCAAACTTCAGATCCACAGAGTGGCAGGTGCACTATGAGCTAAAGAGATCGTCTGAGTCCACTGAAACCTCTTAATGTTCACACAAGGGTACGTCTGGATGGCATCAATCAATGCAGAGAAAAAAAGATGCTGCTCTTGCTCCTGTGGGTTGCGCTTCCATTAGGCTTGATGGACCCTGGAACGCAAGATACCGGTCCTAATCTATTTTGGAGATATGAATAATGCGAGTTGTGGTCAACAGGCTGGATTACTACACGTCAGTGAACTGCAAAGATGCTGAATTAGCACCACTAAGCACACTCGGATACTCTCCTCTTTGCTTCCGTAACACTGAGGTCTCGTGCAATAATTGTGGTATGAATATGAATCCACTTTAAGTTCATCATTCTTTTTCATGTGTTGTTTTATTTAATAAAACAATTATTTTTATTCAGGATCAATACCACATGTCATAATTCCTCTTAGAGATAAGTGTAGAACTCAGTACATGGTATCTGCAAGCGATATAACAGTGCAGCCATAAAAAAGTTGTTTGGCTTGGAACATTCACTTAATGAGAAGTTAGAAGTCAGAAAAAAATCTGATTCTGATTCTGATTCTGAGAACAGGTAGACACGAGGGATGGGCCAAGTTTCATATCGTACATGCTACATTGTTACAAACGCCCCATGAAAAAATGTTTTCATCTCATCAAGATAATGATGACAAAGCATTTGCCCTTTCACAGTACTTATACAATATTTCTATTTGTTCATCCTGTGGTTAGATTATGAATCCTGCCAGTGTTGTTTACATTCTCACTGGCTTTATGGTTTCTGAATAAAATTATTTTCATAGCTCAATATTTGATGGTCGGGATTTGAATGTTGTTTTTTTGGATCAATTTTGTATGTTTGTATGCGACCAATGTTGTTGTGTCCTGCGGTGTAAAATACCTTCTTTTTTTTCTCCTCAATTCTTAGCAGCTTTCAGCAGTCCACCCTGCAGCATGTGTGTGTGTGCGCCACCTAGAGTTCAGAGTCCTCCGCTGTGAATGTGTTCTTAAAGTTGCAGTACAGAGTATTATCACTCTGCTTTTCAGCCATTCATCACATTTTACATGTTATAGATAGATTAAAACTATTTGCAATGATTCTTATGTCTCCCAATATTTGTAGCGCTGGTTTCCAAATTCGTATGAACTTTAGTTTGCTAATGTACATTTCCAGACTGGAAAAGCAAATTTCATATTAAAAAAAAGACAACAGGAGAAATTAAATCTTACTGACATAATCAACAATACATTTATTTTCAGGAGAAAATAACATACGATGAGTATAATAGTGACACATCTGTTACAACACAACTCTAAGAGAGAGACTCATTCATTTACATTTTACATATAATATCAAGTATACGGTCCACAACATCATGATCATTAGAGGTAAGATGAGGAAGAATGCCCCTGATAGAACACAGTGCATATGTCCCTTTACTCATGTGCATGTTCCCATTTGATTGACAATCTGTAACGATCTCTGTCACATCTGGATGAGAGAAACGTCACATTCCTCTTTTTGCTGCTGCTCATATTTAAGTGCAGAGGCAACACCTGATCGGAGGCCACCGGTTTTTCACAGCAACATGATAAAGTAAGTAATGCAATGGGCTGCGTGGAAACATCTGCAGAGCAGTGCATATTCTCAGGTGTCAGTGATTGAACTGCTGTCTCTTTAGAGCAGAGTTTTCAAAAATCAAAATAAAATGCAAATTTGTGCAGGTCATGGAATGTTTAAGGGGATGTAAACAGCGAGGAATAAAAGGTGATCACATGGCTGGGGCTGACACTGAGAACACAGGCCATTCAATCTGCTCTATGTAGCACTGCACTGGGGGTGGAATATTTGGGAGAGGGCATAATACGAGGTAAGATTCTCATTCCTCCAGGGTCCGGAAAGCGTTCTGCATGTCCTCCAGCAGCTGGGCGAAGTCTGCTTTGATCTTAGCTTCGCCATCCTTAACAGGGTCCTGAAATCCATAAAAACATAATAGATGAACAAAGAAGTACGACACTTCACAAATGAAGCTAGATACAACTTAAAATCGGTTATGTATTCCACAGTCATCGAACAATCGTGTACCTTGAACTTCATAGAGCTGATCTTATACAGGATCTCTCCCATGTGCTCCTTGATCATGGCCCAGGTGATTTTGTTGTCACTTTGAGCTGTGGTCTCCACTGCGTGTCGGGCCATATCGTAAAAAGCAATCATGTTTGAGAGGATGCCAACAGTTTTGTAGAAGGGGCAGAACCTGTGGATAAGGACAGAAGAATGTGTTGAGCTCAGAATTTACAATGTCAGACTTTCGCCATTTCCGCTCATAGGTAACTTTTCTAAGCCGACTGTTTCTGGGCTTAAACACGTTTATAACTTCTGTGGAGAAAAGCGTAGCTACTTTTACACACACAAGATTATATTAGTTTAGTGTTGACTTTACATAAAGACTAAGACAAGTGAATAATGTGCTGTTAGTGTTCACCTGTCATAGGGGGTGTAACCATTCTGCTGCAGGAAGTCATCTTTAATGAGTTTTGCAACTTCTAGTGTGATCTTGTCACTTTCAGCCAAAGAAGCCTGTGAACAAAACAAGACCATTAAAATCAGTTGACTTTATGCTTGCTAGAATTCATTGACCAGATTGGCGTGCTAACAATGCAATGATTGATTCTCCTGCTTCAGTGTTTAGGTCAGTAAAGTTAACGATGACAAGAGTTTTTATTTGAATTACTTGAGGACAGTTATACGTGTACACCTCACCTTGCCTACTAGCTGTACGATTTCAGCCAGGTCCTCCTCCTCCTGTAGAATCTCCTTGGCTTTCGTACGAAGAGGGACAAACTCAGGGAAATGTTTGTCATAGTGTTCATCTAGAGCTCGCGTGTACTTGCTGTAGCTAATCAGCCAGTTTACAGAAGGGAAATGCTTTCTCTGGGCGAGCTTCTTGTCCAACCCCCAGAACACCTGAAAAGAAGTAGACATCACAGACAAACCAAGAGATTGGTGTAGGTGAAGGGAAGTTAAATGAAATGTTGGGAAGAAGTGCTGAAAAGTCACAAGCCATCACCTACCTGAACAATTCCCAATGTGGCTGAGGTGACAGGATCTGAGAAGTCTCCACCAGGGGGCGACACACTGAGAGGAACCAGAGTATTAAAAGGAAAAGTCAGCTTGATAAATTGATTGTTCATTGGCTCTTTCCTTTTTGTGAAAATTCTATAAGCTAATCAAACAGCCGTCAAAGCCCTCTGCCTCAAGAGAAAAGGTACAGATGGTAACTTCAGAACCAAAACGCAGCTTCAATACAAAACAATTTGTTGCGTGCATTTTTAACTTCCAACTAGAGCTGCAGCGATTAGTTGGTTAATGAAATATTGGAAAATAATTGGCAACTATTTTGATTGAATGAGAAGAAAAATCAAACAGCTGGTTGCATCATCTCAGGTCTGATGATTTGAGTCGCTTCTGTGTCGTACTGAATATATTTGAAAAGCTGAAAACAAGCAATGGTGTTCTAAACTAAGATGACTACATTGATCCAAGCTCATATGAAAGTTAACTCACGCTCCAACGATGCTCACGCTGCCTTCTCGCTCTGGATTTCCCAGGCACTTCACACGTCCAGCACGTTCATAAAAGGAGGCGAGCCTGGCGCCCAGGTAAGCAGGGTAGCCGCTGTCTAAAGACAACAACAAGCAGAAGTGGTTCAAACCCTTGTATCTTAGGTCTGATAAGGTCTTGTCGAATACATAAAACATATACTCACCAGCAGGCATTTCAGCCAACCTTCCAGAGATTTCTCTCAGAGCTTCGGCCCATCGCGAAGTAGAGTCCGCCATCATGCTCACATTATATCCCATATCTCTGAAGTATTCGGACAATGTGATCCCTGCAGAGGGAAATATTCAGTTAATGTATTTAATGCTTTAATCTCAACAAAGCAGGGTCTGTTCTTGTTTTAGAACTGACGTATTGTTACTATATATTCATATTCAGAATGGTATTTAAGGACATTAAAAGTCTACCTGCTGCAAAACAAATTGTGATCATCCATCTTTAAAAAAGAAAAGAAGATGCATTGTTGGTACCGGTATAAATGGAAGCCTCTCTGGCAGCCACAGGCATGTTGGATGTATTAGCAACAAGTGCTGTTCTCTTCATGATGCTCTCAACCTTGCCATCTACTTCCATAGTAAGCTGTGGGGCATAACATTGTCAACACTATACAACTTGAAAACTTGATTTTTTGTTGCTCTAAATAAAACACAATTGAATCCTATCTATTCATTCACACCCCCTGGATTTGTTCTCCTTCTAAGCTCAAAAGCAACTGATGGTGATCCAGTGAGGGATATATTGTGCAGAAAACACGGATATAACAATTCAAAAGTTCTTCCACTAACCTCTGGGAAATCTCGAAGCACCTCAGACATTTCATTTCCACGCTCTCCGCAGCCTACGTAAACAATGACGTCACTGTTGGAGTACTTGGACAACGACTGAGAGATCACAGTCTTTCCACATCCAAAGGCACCTGGTATGGCAGTGGTGCCGCCCTGTACACAACTATACCACACAAAAGGTCTTGCAGTTTTACTTGCAGCTTACATTTTTAAGCAAACAGTATGAAATATTTACTACAATACATGTGCATTCTTAACAGTTGAGCACTCAATTCATCAGTGCTTACAAAAGAGTATAAGCAGGAGTTTAGATAGAGACTGGAATTTCTTTACTCCACAAAACAAGTGGAACAGCTCAGTTACAGGGGAATGGACAGAGAAGATGAAAAAGCAGGGTTTCACATTAAACAAATTTGGACCACTTGTTTAACATTCGCAGTTATTAAAGACAATTAATTCATCATCTTATCTTATGAGAAGTACTCACGGAAAAAGGGCGTCCAGGACTCTCTGACCAGTGAGCAGGGGATGATTGGCAGGTAGTTTCTCTGTGACAGGGCGGATTTGTCGCACGGGCCACACCTGCATCATGGTAAACTTCTCCTTTATTCCTTCAAAGTCCAGCTCCAGAACCACATCCTGAATGCAATAAGATCAGAAACCTACAGTCAGCCACAGGCACGAAAACACTGATTAGACAGTAGCACTCTTCCTCAGGACTCACAGAAATGTCATAGTGTCCAGGTGGGGCCAGGTAGGTGACGGTGCCTCTGCTTCGAGGTGGAAGCATCAATTTGTGCTTTATTAAGGAGTTTTCAAACACCATGCCGTAGATATCGCCACCTGTAACGTGACTCCCAGCCTGAATAGAGGAAGATGTATAATTGGTTCAAAGCAGTAGTAGAGCAGTGTTCTCACAAGTCCACACTTAAATTAATAGAAAATTCTCACCCGAAGACTCTGGCCAGGGGTAAATTCCCATTTCAGGTCTCTGTTAAGGGAACCAATGTTCACTCCTCTAGGGATGTAGATGCTTTGAGTGAGATCATTGATGTCTTTTAATGGACGCTGGATGCCGTCAAAGATGGAGCCCATGACTCCTGGTCCCAACTCTACAGAGAGGGGTTTACCTGTCCGAAGGACTGGGTCACCTACAGACACACCAGCTGTGGCATATAGTTAAGTTCTAAACAGCATACACTTCCAAAACTAGAATACCCTTGAAAGTCAAAGAGCAACAATGCCAAACAAGTGTTTGAAATTAATGAACATGGATTATCAGCAACAGAGAAGGAAGTATACAGAAAAGAAGGATACAAGTCTCCTCATACACCTGGATCGTTGCCATATCTCCCTCCAACCGGATGATTTCTCCCACCAGCTCACTGTGACCAACACGAACCAGCTCGTACATGGCTGCTCCTGCCATCGCAGTAGCTGTCACCACTGTTGATTGGATATGTTTGAATTAAAATAAAAAGTGAATGAAAACTGTTGTACCATGCAAAAAATAAGCACCACAATACAAACAGCATCCAGCCATTGTAAGAAAAGGCCAATAATTCAAACCTGGTCCGGAAACCCCATGAACAAATCCAAACTGGCTCTCTCGGTCTTCATCCTGAATCTTAGGGAGTTTTGATGTATCCATCTTTACAGTTCCTGTCTTGGAAATTCCATTGACAAATTAGCGTGAGTCAAGCAGGTGAATTTAAATTGAATACATTTTCAATTTTATCAGCACACAACGGACGTTACCACGTTTTGCACAATCTACTGTTTGCACAGGAACAGACCAGTACACATGACCAACATGACATACGAGAGTACAGTCACCTGATATATTTATATGACTGTCAATGCCCCAAAATAAGGCCAATAGGAAACTCGGCTGAGGTTGCTAAACATCACTGTTATTCCTTTGCTCTAAGGTCGAAGACATGGCAACGTTAAACTGGGTAAGCAGGTTGTATTTCATCGTTGAGGATGTTTACCACGTTATCCTCACTGAAGGTGCAAAGCTGATTTGTGCGTGTGCACGTCTAACGTTAAGTCAGGTGACTAGCTAGCAAACATAAGCTAATGTCAACCACAAAATAGAAAGGTTAAAGCTACATTTTTTTAAACAAATTCTTGGCTGAAGCGTGGATGGGAGAATCCTAATCATGAAACGTTAGATATACAAATCCCTAGATTACTGCCTCTAAAAATGTCTTACCTTACTGTGCTGTTCTCCAGGTTTCCTCTAACGTAACAGACTGAGGAGGAGCTTGGCTATATTAATCACCTGCCAGTCACCGGACTGTCACGGGAAGTGAAATTCTCCATTATGGCTCAAGCGGCATCCTCCATCCCCACTGGGTTAGCTATATGTGGACCTAACATGGCGTCTGACGCACAACAGTTTCTCAGTCGATCGGTTCCGCCGGTCGACACACTGCCACCAGGCGCACTAGTGACCTCTGCTGGACGTATATGATATGTTTAATCATGTATGTGCAGTTTTTCAACCACACTGTGATAAATAACTTGATGAAAAATACATTGCAGCTAAAGGATAACAGCTTACGTTTGTAGTCAAAGGCACAAGCGACAAGTCTTAAAAACGACTTTCTGTGGGCATGTGTCTCTCACCGAAAATCTTTGGCACATGTAACAAAACACAAAATAATGATCCCACGAAGGCATCATTGTAAGAGGGGAAGAGGAAGCAGGTGAAACAGGAGAATATCTCAAACTCATTTTATTGGTATTCATGAAGGAAATACTGACTTGATATTTTCACAATTGTTTATTGGCAGAAATAAACAGATATGATACTCAATAAATACCACAGGACAGTGAAATGGTCAAAATTGAGGTAGCAATTTGTAAAATATCTCATTGAATCAAACACCAACATTAAACTGAGGGACAGTCACATTTGGTCAGAAACATTATCAGCATTCTACTTATGTTTCCATTCAATGGTAAAACGATGCATTCATTAATAAATAATAGGTATTCACAGCTGACATTTGGGTTTGTTATATAAGGAAAAGCACAGGAGTTTTTAGAAAAGTTTAGACTGAAAAGGTGGAATTGAAAAAATGCGTCTTCTAAAGATTTAAAGCTTCATAAACCCAATGGCTCACATTTCATCATTGTTAGAAAACTAAGCATTTGTTTGTTATATTATCTGTTGCTTGCAGTTAATTTATCACTGTATAATCAGAAAATTCACCTGTCTACACCTACAAGTTTCATGAGAAATGAAAGTGGAAGCTCAGCGTGAATAAATACCTAAGTGGAGACAACAAGAAGGTTTTACAGTCTTTCTTCATTTGCACTAAATATCTAATGGAGCAATACTCCAGCCAGGTGCTGCACTGCGCAAGTGTTTCTCAATTGCAAGTTGGGTTCTCCTGGGGTTATACACAGGACTCCTAGCATTTTGGGAACAAACATTTGTAATGTCTAGTGATTCCTTTGACGGGCTCTTTGCTAGGAACCAAGGGACCGAGTCGTACTTGAGAGACGTTCTTTTTATGGTTGTGCCCAAATTTCACAGCCTGCTGTAAAT